>DWIB01000067.1:0-18642 GCA_018248155.1 Cressida cressida
GAGCCCTTAACCTAGATTTATAATATTGTGTACGGCGGGTTCAAAAATTAACCTCCCACTATCAAAACACTACACATAAATAGGCCCGGAATTGAACTGAGAACCTCAAAGTTACAAAGCAAATGCTTATACAAACACTCCTATAAATAGTATATTATAAAAAAATATTAAGGCGAATGAAAATCTTGAAACATTATAATAAATATATGAAATTTTACAAAAGGCATAATTTTTCTTTCTAGTTAAATTTTGACTCTGAGAATCGTTATTAATGAGACTCAAGAGCACAGCAATAACTGTGTGTAAATTAATACTGTAATTATACATGAGGTATATATAATAATTTCCTTTGAAACTCGATCCCTTTATTACACTTAAACAAACCCTTAATTAATAATTCACCGTTGAAATTTCATTATGAAGGAAATGTCAGGATTGCAACGTTATTAAATTAAACATTAAAAAGATATAAAACAATCCCTGTGGATTAGAGGAAATATATAATTATATAATGCAGTGTTTTTACGGTAGTTACAACGCTGTTAAATAACTCGGATAGTCTTTTAAATAACTCTATAAGTAGAGTATGTAAGTAAGTGTATAAACATTTTTCCTCTTTCCGTTTTCATGTATTTTGATTTCAATTCTATTCAATCCATTTACATCTGAACACCTAAAATGCATGATTGAGGTTAATGGAAGTTTACACGAACACTGTCTTCGGTCACTGTTGGTTTCAGTCTCCACATTCCTCTCCGGCAAACCAATTTGCTATACAATTCCCTCATGCCTCAAGCGGTAAGACTTTGGAATGTGCTTTCACCTAATAAACGTACAGTAGTGTTTCCTCTAAGCATGTGTTGTGGCAAATACATATCAATATTAACTAACATTTTCCTTTACCTGAGCAATTTAAAAAAAAATATGTCAGCAATTATTACTGCAATGCCTCAGTTTTTCATATAATAAATGTACTATCTATTTCAGTACTTTATTGTTTGTAACATGTTATTATGTGTAACAATTTATTATATACTTTTGTTCTCTACTCAACCCTGTAATATACAGATTTTCCTTTGACAGTAAGTCCACCCTTTAGTACATATTTGTGTGTGCAAACAAAGTGTATAAAAAAATAATAATGTATGGATGAAAGAGCATTTTGTTTCTTCCCAAACTTTAAAATGTAATGATATTAAGTTTCACATGCTGCCAATTTTGAGAAAAATTTATTTCAATGCTATTTTAATGCTTTTGCACGACATAATCAACCAAACACAACTGAGTTTCTCCTCTGTAAGAACAGAAACGACATTTAATGTTATCAATCACATTGTCGATTCCCAAATCACAAATTTCAATAATCTTTATGTTACAATAAAATACCTTGACATGGCTGCACTTTTGACGTCATGATTTTCTAGTTCACCACAGATTAAACAAACATCCATAGTATTTATTTACATACATGTTTTTCTACGAGGGTTTATACATTAATAACAAATGTAAGAAAACGGAAATGAAAAGGCTGTATTATGATATTACCTGAGGCATAAAATTAGACGAATCAAATCGCGTGCCCGCCGGGTAGACTCGCGATAGCTGATGCTTGTTGTAGTTGACGAATTCTATGGGGCGCTCTTTCAGCAGCGTGGTCGCTTGCTTCTCATCGAACGACGACATCTCGTAGAACCGGTTCTTTTCTAAATATGTCAATTGTAGTTTCTATTTAAAAACTGTTGAACTTACATATAGCCATTACAGTTGCGTATATTTATGTCATTAAATTCTTGGAGACATTTGAAGCAGCTACCTAAACTACGGGGATAAATTGACTTAACAGCTTGTATTTCTCGGTGACGGACGCTAATGCAGGCTATTTTTATCATTGTTTAGTTTCTATATAACGGAAGATAGACATTGAATTTTTGTGTTATATACATCGGCAAGCCGCGACATAAAAGCCAGCTAATAGCAGAGCGACCACTTAAAGACCTACATCGATCTGCATTTCGATCTAAAAGCTGCATTATGTTTGTTATTTATTACTGTTAAGCAATCAACTAATAGAGAGGCTAATATTGAAAATCCCTCGTTATTCAGCATCGCAATTTAAAATGCACAGAGAAATCGTATAGGGCGCGGCATTATCACTGCGTTAATTACTTGAAAGCAGCGACTAATGGCGAGGCCACCATTTAAAAACCCAAATCTGTCAACATTTCAATTTAACAGAGAATTCGAGTACGGTACAGCGTCATCGCTGCGACATAAATAATTATGTGTTACGTGTGAACAAAGCAGCCAAAGTGCTTCCCTTGAATAAAACAAAGAACTATCGGTGTCGGTGTCCTATAAAAGACAGCCTCAAAATGCAGAGTGGCAATTCGCTTGTAACCTCTTGAAGGAACAACATTACTATAGATTCATTAAAATAGTAAAAGTTGTAAAGTGATGTCACGTAGTTGACGATCACTGTCTTTACGAGGGGCATTTTTTATATGCGCGGAATGAGCGAAGAAGAAGAAGAATTCAAGGAGGCAGTTTCGGCTAATTTTTTTATCATTTAATTTTTTTTTATGAGGGTATAAATAAAATAATTGAAAGATGTGAAAAATTTATCCGTCTTGCAGGCAAAAGAAAAATAATTTGGTCTTTTTATTTCCACCCCTTGTTCCTCATTCCGTGAATATAAAAATTGCCCCTCGCACAAATAAGTGTGAATAACTGTTACGTTTAACATTATTGTGAATTAAGAATAAACCATTGTGTAAAAACAATCCTGGACTGCTGTTATCATTGTTACTCCGATATATAAATACAAATATTACTACTATGAGTTACTCACTCTCTGCGTTTTCAAAGGAGCTGAAGTGGACTGGCTGTACATAATTTACAAGGGCGGAGATCTCTGCGGCCGCGTGCGTTTCTGGTGCAGCTCCTGGTGCCCCCGCTGCTGCACCTTCACCACCAACCTCGCCTTCCTCTTCACCTGACGACGACTCCGATTCAGAAGACTCCGAAGATTCCTTGGATCCTTGTCGAGCAAGCTGCATAATTATATCATAAGTGCTAAGTAACTGTTAAGGTACACTCATTAAGACCAGGTAGATATCGTTATGCTCTCTTTTGATCTCAGAATATGATAATTTCCTTACTATGTTTTTTTTTCGCCTGAAGCATAAGTTCAATGCGACAAACGAACAAAGGCTTATTCAAGTCACTCTCAAGCCAAGCGCACGCATTGACCGTAATTACAATCTAAGATATTACTCTACCTGTTCTCTGAATGTTGCTGGTTAGAAATATAGTGGACTATACTAACAAAAATCGAAGATGAAACACAATATTTTTTTAATCTTATTTTGAACGAGGTTTTAGTTCACTTGCTGTTTAGCCTCATGGGGATCCCAAAAAGAAACATCATCTTAGCGACATTGCAGTTTTCCCAAAACAATATTGCCCAGCATTACATTTAGTCGCCATTGTGTAGAGCAAGTCTCCCAAAAAATCTGAGTGAACTGGTCACACAATCCAACAAAACATGCAGTAAATCCTCCGTCTTACCATAATAATCACAAGTGTTAGTATGAGTTACTCTCATTAACAGGAGGAACTTGTTCATTGGAACATGACCAGCCCATAAAACCATACACGAGAAGGTTCCTTGGGAGATTGGCACAGTCAAACTAAGGAACATAATTTGGAGCACTTTGGATATTTCTGTACCAGATGCCATGTCTTGGATAATGTAAGCACACCTACCATGTTTAATTGTTAAATCATCAGTTATCGCAAGAAAACAATTTGAAATCAAATAGTTTTTTTGTACAAGAGAACAAAATATTACCGGTTCATGCGCGACTTCTCCATTTCCCTGTGCCTGGGTCTGCTCCCTTGCTTCCGCATCGTCGGAACCCACGGATCCCTCTTTCTTGTGATGATGGTGGTGCTTCTTTTTGTTCTTTATTATAATCTTGTGACGCAGTAGAGACGGTGGTGGTAACTCTCCTCCTAATATAGAGCAATGATAATAATGAAACAGTTATTTTTTTTTTAATTTCCTAGTTTTGATCTTTTTGGGCAAAAAGACTAATTATCGAGTTTTCAACAATCTTATTACTCAACATAAACAATCTTCTAACCGTTTATATTAATAAAACTCAGTGCATTACAATTATAGTGTGAAGATAATTTACTCCTTTGAAGAAAGTTCAAGTACAGGATACATACACATGTCAAAAATAAAAAGAATAAATTTAGCTATTATCACTTTACTAAGCAGTCGCCGTAAAAATATAAAAAAAATAATAATTTAAGATATCTTTATCACAATTTACGCCTTCAGCAATACTTAACGCGGTGCTAATTAAGTACCACAATCAACATCTTATTTTTATGGTCATTCTTACCGCTTAGCATTAAATGAACATATAGCTCGTTTTATCTCTTGGCTTCATAATAAAATCCTAAAGGTAATACTTTATTGTTCTTTTCGCTGTTTACCTTATAAACAAATCCAGAAATCAATATAGAAAAACGCTATTCTTATAGAGGCGAGGCAGAAGAAATAGAGAATATAAAAAAACGTTTAAGACAATAACTAAGGAAGCTAGTTATGGCGAAGAGGATTATATTATGAATATATCAAAATTATCTTTTTTATATTGGTTTATATTTTATATATATTTCATTATATACATAAAATAAAATCCCACAAACATTTATGATAATTTTTCATTAAAATAAAATACTATAAGTATTTGTTAGGCTCCGGATGATATATTATCAGTGTACGGGCAACACTAGTGTAATATATTCGATGAATAATAACTGCGTAGCAATATCCGTTCGGATTCCCCGAAGGCGTGCGAACAGGATGTTCCCGGATATGAAACATAAAACTGCTTTCGGTACGAATATTATTAGATGTTACAGATTGAAATTATTCAAAAACTATTACTATACTATATAAACACGCATTATTGTAGTGATTTGAATTATACTCCGTCAACAACTGTATATGTGTCGTCTAGTATCAATACCCGCCAGATCCATTATTATCATAAAATCTGGAGGGTATTGATACTAGACGACACATATCATCATTGACATTATGAGCCAACATATAGATAGACTACACTGCTAGGAACAGGCTTTTTTTAATCAAATAGGCTAGTGCTTGACTAGGATGCCACCTGATGGAGTGGATATTTAATATATGTGGTAAAGCGCACCAATATAGAAGAAACCTATGTCTAACAGTGTAGTCAAGTGTCAGTGTAGACAATCGTTGTTTAAGTATTATAATTCAAATTACCACAATAATACGCATATCTGAATAATTAGGTAATACTCTGAGAAACGTTTCAATCTGTAACGTGCAGGATTTATGAGCAGCTGGAAACACAATAAAATATATATATACAGAGACTTTATTTATTGACATCGTTGTATCGTATCCGTTGGGAATTTAACGTACACGTTAATTATTTACATTGCGAATAAAAACGTGACGCGGGCAGAAATCGCGAATACATCGAGCGGTTTATGCGACAGTAAGAATGCCAATAAAACCGCTGAACGTACGGCGGTGCGGTGATCCCGATCCAGTTTAACAATCCCAAAGGGGGATATAAAGACCCCCGGTTCCGCTACAACAATAAACAGACGTCCGTCATTTTCGGTCTTACAAAAGCAAACGATCTCATTTTTGTTCGTCATGAGACGTTTACAGAAAACAGACCAAGGATACAAGTGAGAACCTTAAACTGAAAGGATGCATCGGATCGATCGCATTGATAATCAATTGAGAAAGTCCTATTCAAATCAAAACCTACATTTTAACATTTTATTGTCGTTAAACTTCAGAAATCCTAAGTTTAGTTTTTGATGGCAATAACTAATTTTCTATCCTTTGCGAACTATCGCGTTAATGTAGTAGACCAGTGATGAGCAAACTGTTTTAATGGAGAGCCACGAAGTTTAAGAAAATCTAGAGGCTAGAATTTGAGAAAAAATCATGATAATATAAAAACATTACAGTATTACAAACAAATGTTACAAATTACCTTGTAATTAAACACAGAGTTGGCGTCCGGACCGTACTTTACCCATCGCTATAATAGACAATAAAACACTCTAGCCAAAATTAAATAATAAAACAGGAATATCCTACAATGGAAAATCAGAAGCTGCTTCCTTTGTAACAAGTACATTGGCACGGAATCTTGAGCGGAAATCTGCCGAAAGATCCGATTATCCTCCAGTAATCCGTACGTACACATGAACAATTTGACTTATGAGAGAGTGGTCAACGTACTCGCGTCAGGGGATTTAGGTTATATCCTGTAACTCAGTCTTGGATATAGATATAAGAAATCAATATATTCCTGGGTATTGACTTTAACGAGTGTATATTGTAATCGTTGTATATATCGGAGCGCCGCAACAGGAACGCGACGCGGCTAAGTAATTGGCTGATTGCTGGTCTACAACTTAAACTGTGTGAACATCCTTTTAAACAAACTAAGAATTCGAATATCGCACGACATTATTGCTGCAGACGTAAACAATTACATGAGTGCGGCCACACATATATGCTTACTATATTAATTTAAACAAGCCAAGGAGTCGTGTTAAATAAGAGTGCGAGAACAATTAGCTGCGCCTGTGTAAACATACTACTATCGGTGAGCTTTGGCGTCATCGCTAACGAGCCGTATAAAAGATGGCCCGAGACTGCAGAGAGGCAATTCGCTCATGGGCTTGCGAAAAAATAATATTACTATGGATCACTACAATAATAAAATATATTAGTGACGTCACATGGTTGACCTCATTGTTTTTAAAAACGAGTCTGGATAAACTGTTAGGTTAAACATTATTGTAGATTAATAATAAACTGTTTTTAAAAACAAGTCTGAACTGCCGCATTTCGATATATATTATTATCATCTAAATGCAAATTAATTATTGAAAATTTTGTAAATATATATATTAATATATGAGGTTGTATCAATATGTAACTGTTAAGTAGATTTAATTTCGTCCCCTACTTGCCGGAAATGAATTGGTGTATTACAAACAAACAAGAACCATTATACAGGTGAAGTAGTTAAATATTAGTACAACGATATATGTATTACATTCGTCCTATAAATTAATTTAATTTTCAACCAACAAAACGACCGGAGAATGAATAGATCCGTCTGAAACTATGTGATATGCTAGTCCATAGTACATACATGTTAAGTATCAATGAATAAGTAAATATACTATCATAAATGTAAATGATCAAGACGCTAATTCATATATGACAACATATACAATCGCGAGGTGTAAAAAGTGTCCATGTCTACCTTTGACTCGAGAATAACTTAACCTATCATTAATTTAACTACATCATTGTAATCCTGAAAACTTGAAAAAGAAAGGTTTGGTGACTGAAAACGATTTGAATGTTATTTCAGCCAAAATTTAAATCATAGTATAGAACTAGACGAAATAAAACCACATAATACTTAACATATTAACAACATTTATTTCCATCACTGAGCTTATTATAATTTTTTATTTTACTATTATTCAGCTTGGCTAACTTTGGGTATAAAATAAGTTAATTCCGGTAAACCATATAAGGCTGAGTCGATTGGTAAAGTTTATATACCTTTCAACGTCTACCATTAAAAACTAAATTTTAGCTGACATAACACTACCACCAAAACTCCTTTGGATCTCGCTTAGCGGTATAAGGAATATAATGGTGTAGTGAAATTTTGGAAAGGTCACGTGGTTATCGAGATACAAGGATTACGTCCAAAAAGAATTGGAGAATGCAAACGTTTTTGTTTTTTTTTTTAAACTCTTGCTGATTGAAACTCTTAAATGATGACAAAGCACAGTTTACACGGAGTGGTGAGAGTGAAAATCAAATTTTTTCGCAAACCGAAATAATGAAGGATTAGACTGTATAAAAAAGTTTTTATTAACACAAAATGAAAACTTAGAAATTATTAAGAAAATACCTATGCAAAAACATGAAATAGTTTATAAGAAAAAAAATAAGCCAGATGTTGAAATTTCTAAGGAAATTAAATAACCTTTGATGAGAACTTCAATGAGGAAAATTTGAATGCAAAGATTTTTAATACAGCTATTTTACATGTAAAGTAAACTTCATATCAGTATTAGGCAAAATGTAATCTAATTACTGATTACTAACTACGGTTACATTAAGTAGTTAGTGACCACGATTACAAATTACATAAAGTAATCGTAAAAAGTAGTTAAACATTTTGATTGGTAACTACAAATTGTAGTTGCAATCACGATTACATGATAAATTTTTTGAATACTTTTGTCTTTCCTTGATTTCGCGGATCGTTCATGCATGTATCGGCTCATATCGAAAACATACATAAGTACCTTCTTTAAGATATATGTGTCGGTATATATATTCGGCAAAATGTAAGTAGAATCAATCAGTAAGTAATCAAGTAATCAAACCTACTAGATTACAATAATCAAATTAACAACTACTTCATGTAATTATGATTACATATAGTAGGTGTAGTAATCTGATTACAAAATATAGTTAGCTACGCCCTACACTGCTTAATATATTCAATATTGGCATCCATTAATAATGTAGAGATAGAATGTGGCTAACCTGGTTCTAACTGATGGGAGTCGAGAGGCCTGTCCAGCAGCATGTCTCCGAAGATGTCTCTGCAGTAGTTGGCGATCTTGGCTTGCTGGCGAGGGTTGCAGTGGTTCTCGAAGCTCAGGATGACCGGGTAGTCAGACGTCTTGAATGCACTCTCGGCGATAGCTTCCAGTACTTCGCGCGCACTTATCTCCGGTACGAAAGTGTAGCCGTGAACTATAACCGGCTCCTCAGTGCGACCGTTCCAGAAATCAAGTTCAACACACCTGCCAAAGTGATTTTTTTTTAAATAACTGTAGGATAATGAAAATAGTGAATATTTGTGATGAGTGATATGTACGAAAAAGGACGAATGTTACATATCAAAACTCCTTTGTATAAATTGCCGCAGCACGACAACCTTAATTTACTAGGAATGTAACTGGGTTTGATGCGAACTTATTAATGGATACATAGATATAAAGAAACATTAACCATGGAATATAATACATTCTATGGTGGTAGTAAATTAAGGTTAAAAACTGCTTTTAATTTCAAACCCCACCAGATCTTTGCACTTTAAGGTTCGTTCGCCGCTCGATCCAAATCGACCAATGGGAGCAAAGTATTTTATTTTATGATAAAAATGGATCTGGCGGGTATTGATACTAGACGACACATATTGTGAATTAATGAATAAAATATTTTTACAAAACGAGTCTTTTCACGTGTAATTCAATATCCATCTAAACAATCTACACACCGTAGGATTAATGAAGTAAATAATCCTACATAACGGTTGTCAAAAGACCTAAATTTAGAATAGCTATCTGGGTTTGTTGAATAACTACCAATTTTATTTTGATAACACACTAAACTGCTTTTATACTACTACTGGTAGAGAATACTCGTGGGATTTAAGTTATAATTTAATTTAAAGTGTTATAATAAAGATCCTAGATAAATAAATAAAAACTGTGTACCGTCCAGAAACTAGTGTCTTAATATTAAAACTAAGTAATAATGGTGTTTCATACAAATGTCCAATCTAAGATCTTTATTGCGTGAAATAATATTCTAAAATGATTAAAAAATTTTACAATTAATATAATTATTTGTATCTCATGTCAGCAAACTATTATCTTTGACTTAATCTTAACAGATTTATTGAATAATCTGTTTCCAGAACAAAATATTAACTATGACCAAGTCATTTGATACTAATATTCTGCCATTTTATTGATTCAACTCTACATTAAGATTTAACACAAGATACCACATGGCACTCATCATATAATGCTAGTTACCTTTAGAAATAAATTAATCTTAATACCCTAGTATTTTTACTACCAACAACACCATTTGAACAGTGCTATAGTAATGTTGCATACATTACAATACTTCTTTGCAGCAAAAATAAGAGCTACAGTAGTATCTACTTAGTATCAGGTAAGAAAGAGAAAGATATTATGAATACTATTTTTACTTGGTTTTGTATCCCTAATTCATGTAAAATAATACAAACTACATTGCATGAAATGATCTCACTAACAAAATATTGTTGATCGAATATTGTAAAATAATGGGGACAGAAAGTATCAAAGGTTATCATAAGTTTTCAAATAGATAAGAAAATCGTTTTTCGAAACATTTATGAGGGTATACAGAAATAAATTGTTGCGATATAAGACAAAATAAATGAGAATAGAGTAAGAGAGATAAGGCCTTGCCAAATTTTCGCTAACGAATTCAAATGCTGCTATAAAAGAAACTGCTACCATTACCCGTACTAGATACAAATTGTATTGTCTGCGAGACAAATTATACAAAAGATGAGATGAGATCAATATAAAATCATATTTTTTGGTTGATCTATAGTTTACCTACATTAGAGACAAGAGAATAATGATTAATTCCTCCTGAATGAGTAACGAAAACAGAGATCATTGGATCCCTCCCAAAGATCTCCACCTCAATTAGCATTGTCATGTCCAGCGGTGCTAATATAAAACTAATAATGAATAAGAAAGATCTGGAGCGTTTATTTCGAAAGTGGTGTAAGTTCGTTTTCGATTGTTTAGAGAAAATTAAATGTTAGTATAACTGTAACTACGCAATGACTAACTAATTGTACATAACGGGATTTATTCACGCTACTATGTCAACCGTATGTCTTTAATAGTAATTAAAAGGATTCAACTTCAGGAGCAAGTTATACTTAAAAAAAAATAATAAATTAAGCATGAATTACGTGATATCCTCTTTTCTCAGAAGCGGATTTATATTACTTTCAAAATAATCGGATTCATATACAGGGTGTCCCGTGACAGATTTAGGATTTGAAATTCGAATATTTTTTTAACGGTTGCGCAGGGGACCGGGGAGGGATTACGGTTTAGCGCGGCATTTGTGCGGATTGGTCAGTCACGATGTCACTGTTTAGGCAGCGCTTTCTGTCAATGGAATAATTGGACGGTTTTTCTACGAAAATTCTCTTGGAGCAACCGTAACTGTTGATGGTGATATCTATCGGCGCATGCTTATACTGTAACTAAGAGAACATCCATCGAACAGCATTCACACGTGGTTTCAACAAAATGGCGCCTAGCCTCACACAACAGGAGCCACCTCAGTCAGTTTTGCAGCACGTCACTCAGAATACTCCTGAAAGATTACGCGTGTGTGTACGTCGCAATGGAAAACATTTGGACGAAGTGATCTTCAAAAAATAAAATCCGCATGTCTCATCTTTTTTTATGACAAATATGTGTATATTCTAAAATGATTACATCCTTTAATTTAATCCAGAAATCCCAAATCCGCCACGGGACATTTATTAAGAGAGATCTAGTTCCAATAACATTAATAAAAAGCAGTGTTTTCGTCTTTAATAATTATCATCTATTTCTTACAATATCGAAGTCCTGCTCTATTGTGATTTATGAAGGAATGTTGTAAATATTAGCATCGCATAAAGTACAATATGAATCGTAGACGGTACGCTCTACATGTTGCAGTGCACAGTGCATGACGAGGCGTCTTGCTCTCGGCGAGACTAAGGATATTCGAAACCTGTCGCCTCGCGCTCAGCGGCAGGTGATTTAAATGCAATCTCGCTACTGTGTGTTGCGATGTCAGCTGGAGCATTTGGAGCGAGATAACGTTTCATCCCGCACCTGATATATCTAACTAGCTCCACTCAAATCTATTTAGCATACGTTATACATTCAGACAACTAAATCACTAAACTAAACTAATTTTCTATTGCAACAGGATTTCATCGAGATAAAACGATTTAATTATTTGTGTATTTTTTTAACTCTATTACTACTTCTTTTTCTCTTAACATAAGATTCAAATATATATAGACAAGTTATTTGTAAAAATATATCCTTTAACACTTTTAATCATTTTTTTGTTTGTTTGGGTCTCAAAGACAATTAATGAAAAATGTTTGTGAATATGAAGGGTGTACTTATATACTGTACGTATAGACAAGTTTTAATAATTGTACAAAAATATTATAATTTCATTATTTTTATGTATGTATTTTTGTTGTATTTATTTTTATTATTATTGTTGTTGTATGTATTTTTATGTATATATTGTGATGTTTTGGGGAGAGATTTATTATTAAACAATATTACTCAGAATTAGAAAAGATGTAGATTATAACTATGGTCCCTTAATTGAGGCGTGAATTTAGAGACAACTACATTGTATGAGAGTTCGTAATAAAGTGTCCTTTTCTACATAATATTGCGTTTTAAACAAGTAAAAGGCAACAATGCGACCTTGCCTTATGTAATTTTAATATAGGACTCTTTGACGGGTTTTCACAAAGGACATTGTTTTTGCAATACTTAGAAAGTAATACGGCTTTTCAATACGACACCCTTTCATGGAAGAACGTGGGTACAAGAAACATTAGAAAAACAATCGTAGCCATAAAATTTGCCTATTCCCTCACCAATTTTATAATGAAATCTTAATATAGAGCAACATAACAGTGTTATTACAATGGAGTTAATGCTCTTTATCATCAGTCCCAAGAAAACACTGTGAACATTAATGATTTACAAAAATGATCCTGATTGTAAGTTGGTACAAACAATTACATGATTTATGTATAAATGGTTGTAAGTACATTAAAATTGATTGTGGATATATAACAAAATCACTATATGTCCCTCCATAAGTCCACAAAGTGTAGTATACATTTTAGGCACGTTGAAATCCTTTTTTCAACATTTTAATTTATGTGAGTGTATCATGTTGTCATGGTTACTAGATCACTACTTACTTCTTCTTTCAATAATAACTGTACCAACCAAAATTTAATAAATATGTATATGTTTGTTATTGCGTTTTGATTGATTTTTTTGATAGTCACCGGTTAGTATTATTATATTTAAAGTTACCTGCATCCGGCGAGCAGACTCTGGCGGTATATCTCCACGCTGGACTTGCCAGTGATCTGGTGACCAGTAAGGTAGGTGTTATGGGAACTATTGATGAAGTAATGAGCCAGTGGCTGTTCCATGTCGTCGCACAGGTCCATCTTGCTTGGAGCTACTATCGGGTTGTCCTCTGACATAAGAAACCTGTTTGACAAATTATCAAAAGGATGGGTACACATATTTGATTACACACATATTTTACTATCTACTCTGGTTTTTTATTCAACTAAACGAAGAGACGAGCTAAACATCCGTCTGATATTAAGATGGTATACACAAATACTACTCAAAAACACAGTAATGTTTGCATACCATTGTTTGAAAGAAATAGGAGCTGAGGTGGTACCTACCTAGACGGTGCCCCACGATAGAAACCTACCACCACTGAATAAACCCTGAAAACTAAATATAACATTCAAATCGATGTTGTATCCACTGTATGTTTTAAACAATGACTAAAAGGATTCTACTACAAGAGAAAGGCTGTATTTTTATGGCATTCTTCAGTCTCTTAACTGTTACTCTTTTCGTATATTTAATATCGCAAGCATATGATATATTTCAACACTTAATTTTTTTTGAAAATATAAAGCACGAGCAAATCACAGGAGAAGGCAATACTAATTGCCCGTAAACACGATTTCCGCTTGCATTTGTATCGGATGTTATTGCCGATTCAAGCGTTCATTTCCATAAAGTCGGCGTAAATAACTCTGAAATTACTCAAACACCGTATACAAAGTAATCCTGCGACGCGTGGATATGAAACTTACTATAATTTCGCTTTTTCTTGAAATGAGAGAAACCAAGTTTTTAACCCGTAAACTATATCCGAAAGTTAATGCGAACGTAGCTTTAATTTCAGTTGAATTCCACAAGGACCCTATTCCTGAATTCTCAAAGCAAAATAAGTTTCCTCTTCAAGTTTATGTAGTAAAATTACCAGTAAAAAAGAACGAGTCAGATTACATAACATTTTAACGAAATAAATGTTTAATGGTGATGGTAAATCTGAAGGATTTGAAGAATTTGGCGCTAGTTAGGGCGATATACACTACGCCATATTATGCAAATCATCTAGAGATAAATAGCATTAAGTTTTCTAAACTCAAAATTAAAAGACAGTAACGTGTTTCCAACCGAAGCTATGCAGATATTCTACGACAACAGAGACCACTTTTTAGCTACAACGCTGTAAGCTTCAATTGCCTGAAGCTGTAATTGAAATGTTTCTACGAAAGCTCAGCATTTCTATAGTTGCACTAGTTAACTACTTGCAAAGATTAGCATACAATGTAACTCGTTTCCTCCAGTTTGTAACATTGTAAACTATAAATACAGTTTACTCGTCGTATTTTAAAGCATTTAATCTTCTATAAATACAATCGGAAACACGGAAATATGTACAAACAAACAATTCTATGCCAAATATATTCACGCTGACGTAAACGGTATTAACTAATAGCCGTTAGTAACAGTAAATAATGGCTTGGGTTGGAATTTGACGCTACATCTTCAATCAATTTACATAAAGTCTGATTCGTGAAAAGCTTTTGAAGTATTTCGGAAACGTATGACGCGACGCCTCTCGTGTATAAAAAAACTAATAAACGCGGCGTTTTATTGACTTTAGGTATTACTGTAGGATAACCAGCATATGAAGAACGTGAAAGATATAAAACTTTAAATCTAAGCAACTTTTAAAAGCTCGTTTAATAAGGATGCAGTAAACCAGCAGACATAAATATAAATGACTATATAAGACACTAAATCACAATAAAACGATGGCCAGATAATCAATATTACAGTTAACAAGGCAAGTTGAAATACATGCTATCACCATTCTAAGTTTACATCATTTAATTACTTAGTTTTTTACTAGGAATCGGTGCTATTAGACAAACAATTACATCGTAGCCGTAACATAGAAAAAATGTTTTTTTTTTTTACTTTAAACTGGGTTAACTAAACGACCTGGGTTTCCTATGTTAGTAGGTTACGATAATATGCTCTGTTAATGTATATTACACTATAATATGATCGTCGCTAAAGTCATAGGATGTTATGTCTATTACTCTAGTAAATTCTCGCTCCAAAGCTCCCTTAAAACTTGAATATAATGTTGATTAAAACCAAGAACGGTTTACCCAGACCTAGACCTTTTTGGAGGCGGTAGATATTATTGGGAACCGTTTATTGAGGTACCACCGCAGCGACTATTTCTGCCGCCAAACAGTGTTGCGCAAACATTACTGTGTTCCAGTCTGAAGGGCGCTGTAGTTAGTTAAATTATATTGGAGTGAAATGGGACTTAACAAGTTATGTCTTGGAGGGACAGGCACATTGTGCTGGTAAATGTACCATCATTTACTACAACACCTGCCTGCACCACTCTACTACCTAGTGTCACATTGTTATGGATAAACATATCATTTACCATCAAATTAACGTCTCGCGCGTCTCTTCACTTAATATAAAAAAACAATAAAAATAAAAAGGACTTTATTACATAGTATACAAAAATATTGTATAAGCAACTAACCTGAGGAATCCATCGAAGGTGAGCTGAGACCGCTGCTGATGGTACTTATTGTATTCGTAGGTCTTGATGAGGTCCTTAGCGCGCTGTATGTCGGCGTAGGGGTGCAGGATCTCGTTGAGTCGCGGGTCCCGCTGCACGTCGTTCAGGAAATCCACCAACTGGTTGGCCGACAGGTGCGGCTTGCTGTCGCTCCTGTACGGCGGCAGTTCGTAAATTGCGATTTATACCATATGTGCAGAGGAACTTTAAAAAAAGTTCCGAAACTTCCACATTTCAAATTATAAGACGCTGATAAAGAGTATGAAAATGAAAGTACATGGCAAAATTAAATAAGGTTACTTCTTCATTTAAGTACAATAAAATTCTGTTGTATAGCGAATATATAATGATAAATAAGATGACAAAATATTTGTCCATGCAGCCAACAGAGTTGAGAGTTTAATATTGATGAATCTATTTTTCGATCCCTTTGACGCTGCTGAACTCTTTGTAAAGACCACGAGGCTGCGGGCAGTAATAATTTAAACATGATTTTATTAAATTCTTTGCCATTTGTCGCAACCGATCACAACAGAGAAATGCTTTGGAAGAGAGAGAGGGGTGGTTGTTATACGCAATTTTATTTGGAAAAAGGCAGGTCAGATTCCGAGTAGGTTTAAGCGAGGCAAGTAGTATCATGGAGATTCGAAGCTCCGGCCGCTTTCATAATAGCGTAGTGCACAAAAAGGACTGTGTGACACACTGCAAAAGTCGGGTGAACTATGAGGAGCAGTGAGGAGAGTAGCGACTGAAATCGACCTGTGAGGGAATATCGACTCAGCGTAGTGTGCGTAGTTTATTCAATAGTATAGTGAGATATGTGTGTTATGTGTACTTATGTACACATAACACAAATGTATAAATAAGTGAGATTTCTCGAGCCTTTCAATAATCATCCAAATAGTCTACATACTGAAGGATTAAATTAATTAATTAAATAAAATTAATAATTCCTACATTTGAATAAGACTATTACTTTACCTTGAATATGTAATATTGTGTATACCTAGAATTATGTAAAATATTATAATCTTACAGCTTGGACTTTTCCCATAATGAAACAGATGTGGTGGCCCTTTATCCTTCACGTCAACCAACCGGAAGTTCAAGTTCAAAGCGGATCGAAGAACCTGCGTCTCCTTGAAGCGTAAAATTCGTTCGACCGTCGTCTTACAAACTAACCTTTTCAAGATTGCGTCCTTTTTCGGACGGTGGGCCGCAAATTCAAACGTAGCTTATAAATAGTGCCTTTGTATCATGAACCGATAATACGATATATATTTTTGGCAACAGGTAGCGCAAAAAGTAACAAGTTTAGGAATAGGCAGCTTGAAATTAGGCATGTACATACAATGTTTGATATAAAATCCTTTTTTTTTACATTGACAGCCGGGATATATTATTATTCTTGATAGAATTGATACAATGAGGATAAAAGCTAGGTATTCTCAAAAATCCGGCAACTGTCTTTAGTTACTCTTTAGATTTCTTTTCCAAAAAAAATTAAAGCAACGTTTTTTTACCTCTCCTAACAGGTTCAACAGCATAAAACAGCTCAACGAATTAGAGTTATTTAATTATTTTTGAGTTTATGAGTTTATCATAGATTAAACAAAAATCTTTACTCGAAAAACACTGCTAAATTCAGGAGACGAAACTGTTTTTATTTATACAACTAAGAGACGAGATAAGCGAGAGGTTCACCTGATGTTAAGTGACATGCTTGACCATAATAATGTGGTGACTCCAAGGATGTAACACGGAACCACAGTATACCCGACGCCTGGAGACACGAGTCTCATTAACCCAGTAATTTCACTATATACAGCGCCCTCCATACCGGAATATAGTAATGTTTGCACAGTACTATTTGGCGGAAGAAATAGGAATTGCGGTGATACCTATCTAGCCGTCTCCGGCAATAGACCATATATTCAAAAGTAAACTACATTAGTATATCCGGCTTTTGACAGACGAATTTAAGATATAAACGATGACAGCGCTGACGTCATCAGCTTTCGCCGGAACAAGAGTCGATGCGCGATACACATCCGCCGCAAATGAAAGAAACCATAAATATCAAATTTCGACAGTGTTATTTTGGCGCCATGTCACTGAGCCGGCGAATAACTGAATTTCAGGAATCGTTTCGCGGGAAACAAAGAAAAACAGGAAAACGTAACGAATTTATTTCTGATCGATGATAAACAATTTAATTTAATCAATTTATGAAAAACTGACGTGGAAAATTTGCTGGTGAAGGGTTTTTTCACAGGAGACCGCCTAAGGAGGCACCAATGCAGCGCCTATTTATGTCATCAAGCAAGTACTTTGCAAATATAACTATATTCCGATCTGAAGGGCGCTGTACCTAGTGAAATTACGGGATAAAAAAAGAAGACTTAACATCTTATATTTCGCAGCGGCGGGCGCAGAGTGGTATTGTATGTACCACTAACTAAAGCCACATTGTTATTGGTGAGCATATCATTTACCATCAAATTAATGTCTCGTTCGTCTCATCACTTATTATAAAAAAATATCTTTGCTTATGTATTAACTAATTAATTATTAACTTCAAGCTTCAGATAGCTTACAAAACAATCCCAAGTGTTCAAAATATTGTATGATATTTTCTACCTATTTGTATTTTCGTCCGACAAAGTAAGCACTTTAAAGTAAAAATAATAATATCGTCAAAGTTTTCTCCGACGAACTTCAATTTTGAAATGGCGCTCAATGACGACGATATTTTCGTCACGATTTCATTATTTTATTTCTGACTCTGCTCTACTGTAATTTTTAACTTGTTTAATACAATAACAACTTGGAAGACATTAAAATGACAGGGCATTCTGTTTCTTTACAAAAGATGTCTATTTAACCGTTTGACTACTACGCGGCGCAAAAGCGCTGCGATAGTTTATCTCGAAAACCGCGGCGCAGCGCTTTTG
>DWIB01000068.1:0-18295 GCA_018248155.1 Cressida cressida
AAAGTTACCAAAAAGGGCAAGGGTCCCGAGTGTTAATTGCTGCGTTAGCGATAAAGAAATAAATAGGTTTTTTGTGAGTGGGGTCGTCGTCCGATGGAGTGTGGTTGTGAAGCGGAGTGCAGCCGTCAAGGTTACGTAACTAGAGGACGACCAAGAAAAGTGCCTCTCGTCGCTTAATTAGTACAAAAAAAATTCCTAACTTAGGGCCGGTCGCATTATGGGTGGATAAGCAATGAACCATGCACATACGTTTTATTATCTACGTATTAGTTCCTCACCATCCTAATGATAAATGTAATTTTGAACATTGCTAAAATTTGTGACCTTATTAAGAAAGAATATTCTAAACATTTTGAAGTTTAAGTTAGCACCACCTAGCGGGGTCTTTATACAACTTACAAAGCTCTTGTACAATTTTTATCGGCTTCCCAATCTTGTACCAAATATAATTTTTATACATAATTATACACAACGATACCTATATTCATGTAACAATTCTATTTTTTACATTTTGACTTAATTTTAATGAAATTTTGAAGGCGTTTCATTAAAAACTGTTAAATAACTCGACCTTTTAATGTCAATAGGTTGCAGGCCTGACACTGCCCAAAAATCAATGAATATAATAAATGTAATTCTCAAATTGCAAAACAAATTCTTTGTTAGCGAAGACCGGTAACAAAGACTCACCGCCTTCAATGTATAGTTCATTTTGCAAAATTTTATTTTAAGTATATATGATTGAATGCAATAACATTGACTTTTCTTCTGTTGGAGACTGTCTCCAATGCACGATTAAATCACTCATTGACAGCCTCTCTGAAATTCTGTGCAGTTCAGATCTATACATAAGTACCTGTGTAGCATGTGGTACTTCAATGTAGCTATAGCCAGCATATCCATGGATATCAGGTACTAAACGGTCATTGAAATAGATAAGATCAGAAAGAGAAATCCTAGAGAATAGAAACCCCAAAGCAACACCACCTCCTACAGTTGTACTAACACAACCATTCCATCAATTAATAAAAACAAAAAAAATATGAACCATGAAAATGAATCGAGAACGAACCAGTCGTATTGGTTGCATGAAGTAAGGTTGGTAAATGAAAGATGTTTCAAGTTGTTTTAGTTTATTTATATTAGACACAATTTAACTTAACTTGTATATTGAACAAAATATTTTTACCTAATAAGTAGTTAAATTTTGAAAAAAAGTTAACAAATATATATTGAAAAGTTTTTTTACATATTGTTGTATCCAATTTGACCAAAATTTTGATAATCTAATTGACTTTTTGAATTGAGTATTGGAATGGTAATTTTCAAAATCACATGTCTTCATCATCCGAGTCCGATTGTGTTATCACCGGTTTCAGTAACTCGGCTTGCTTCATAGCACTCACTAAGAAATCCAAGTAGAAAGTGTTCCATTGTTTACATATATCTTCATATTGGGTAATTCTCTGCAAAGGAAATTTTAACAAATTGGTAAAAAATTATATTGAAACTGCAATAAAAAAATATAATTAAAACAATGATATTATAAGTAGGACAGATGATTATTTATATGCGGAGGAGTTTCAGAGTTGAATAATTCACCTCAAAAGACTTAATCTGGGCTACTTTACATTTGATAACACATTAAATATAGAGTAGTAACACAATCCCCATGTAACACGACACGGTTAACACATGAATAAGAAAGTTAAGTACTCACCATAGGTATAATATGATTTAAACAGAGCCAATAAGTTTCAGCATGGTTTTTTACTTCTGTTTTATAGGTAAGAAACCAAGCGAATATAAATGTCATTGTCACATTTGGTCCAAATAAACATTCATTGTATAACTTAAAAACTGTTACATGAACCGCTATGTAAAAATCCAAAGCAATTTCTTTCAGTTCGGGATCATCAATGTTAGGTGGTTCAAAAGTGCGAACATCACTGTATAACCCCATCAGAGCCTGAAAAAAAATATGTTTAGTACTTACATTCAACTAACAATGTAAATAACTATTTATAAAATCGAAATAAGTATATATCAAACTATGAACCTCAAGTATTTAACAATAAACTTGTAGAGTAGTAAATGTGCAAACAAATTTTTATTTAGATTTAAATGATTATTTTGTGAAGTCAACATCAGTTATATGGATTCTAGATGTCATGGTCACGTAAAAAAATCAACATTATACATACCGTACGAAACAGGCGGAGGCCAGATGTATAATCACGATGTTCCATCGCTAATACTAAATATTTATGAAGATTGAGCATGGCCTGTACCCGAACTGATTCCGATTGCTCATGTCTTAAAGATAATATGAAAGTGTCTGCTAATTTAATAATCTTTCTATATTTCTCAGTTATACTATCTGCTTTCTGCCTCTGGTAATAATAACGTAATTCCTGGTACAAGTTCTTGATCATATCTTTTTCATAAAACAAGATGATTTTAAAACGAGGAACGGCAGGAAGGTAACATGAAAATATACTATTTTTTCTCAATTCTTTATCTGTGGGCCCTTTCATTCCTAGCCTTACTCTTTCGGGTATATTTTCAATCACCCTGAGCACAACTGGATCATAGTAACGCCGGTTTCCTAGATTAACTTTGATCTTAACTTCAATATCATAATGTTCTATATCCATTTGTGAATAAAGCTCGTTAATCACATTGTTTTGGATAACAGTACAGGCGTTCTCTATATTCTCTCTAGCTAAAACTACTATAGAATCTTCAATCATTTCATCCTGAAAAACAAATTATCAAATGAATAATTGGAATTTAATTGAAAAATACTTTTTCTTTTTGAACACATGTATGTTTTGTCAACAATAGCCATTTGCAGCGTTTTTTTGTCTTGTGTCCAAGTTTTCAGCATACAACATATAATAAAATGTCGCTCCTCAAATTATACATAATATGTGTAGCTGAAGACCAATCAATAGGATCCTCCGGCAAAATGATAGCAATATCTTGAATAATTTTTGTATGTGTATAATTCTATAAAAAAAGTTACTGTCTTGATCTTTAGATACAGTCCTGAAGATTTACAAATTCTCAAGTAGCCTTGAGTATGAAAACTTAAATAAATTTGATAGTATTGTCCGCTGTTGCATTGTTACAAAGAAGAAGATTAAATAATGTTCCTGTCGTCAAACAGTCGTTAAATTACATTCCCATGTGAAATCTTTAATAATAATTGAAATTACATACCACTTCCAGTATTTCCGGTCCCAAAGCATTAACCAATGCTAGTTCAAGGTTACGCCTCAAAGTGCCGAGAATTTGGTTATAGTGGGTTGTCACCGCCATTTTCAACGTCAGCCGGTTGATCAGACGATGGAAAATTACTTTTAGTCTCTCATGGTCTTCATTGTCCAAATCTTTTTCAAAGATTTGTCCGTACATTAACCATCCATATTTAACTGCAGTATCTAACATTTTGTTGGTCCATATATTTGTTGATCGCTTAAATTCAACTTCCAACACTTCTCTTATATGTACATGGTGTCGGAACACACTAAAGTTTAATTTGGTGTGGATTGGGAATACCAATCCCTGCGGGATATAGCATGCCGCCAGATCTTGCAATTCAGAAGGATCGGGTTGGGAAACTGATACTGGCATTGACCAGTGCTGCCCATCTGAATATATTGAATTTAAAAAAAAATCAAAGATCGGTGTTGAAACGTCCTTAGCTGATAGACGAGGCATCTTCAAAGCTTTTCTGAAAGTATAAGTACAATTTTATGCTCTTTTATCAATAATTAACTTAGCAACTAACGAGAAAATGACCTAATCGCAAATGCTACGACGATATATGATGTGGCTCCTGGTTAGGATGGTATACACAGTAACACATTGTGCTTGTCGCTCGGGAGATGTTAAGTCCCATGGCCCGAGTAAATTTAATACCTACAACACTCTTCAAACCAAAATACAGTTTAATGTAAGCATACTACTTGGCAGTAGAAATAGCAACTACAGTGGTAATCCACCTCTACAGAATCTTATGTAGACAGCAAAGGCACCCACCAACTTGTAAATATAGATATTTAATTTTTTTACTAATTTAATTATTAACTCGTATCTTAATATAATAAAGTGACGCCAACGAACAATATGGCGGACAAAGATGGTGGATGTTGCAGGTATTAGGAAAAAACTCATAAAATGTATCGTAGCAAAGAAATAAATAGTCTAAACAAAATGAAATCAAAGAAATCTCACGTGTACAACAACACAACAACACAAAACACAAATTTAAAGTTGTTTTCATAAGACTACGTTTGGCGCAATCCCACTGTGAAGCTCTACGACGCCATAATGATTTTTATGTTGAGTTGTCATTTGATGTTGTCATCCTCAAAAAATTAAGATTACGAATAACAAATTTCCCATGGACAATATATGTACTTAAAAGGTTTTACATATTTTTATATGATAAGATATTAAAAATTCTAATACTTCATTTAGATACTTAATCTTAATAATGAAGGTGATACTACACAATTTAAAGTTTTTAATATCAGACGAGTATTTAAAAGAGCATTTTCTTAGTTTCTAATCAGTCATAAATTTGTTGAAACGATATTTATATTTCATTAAATATTTTAGTGCTTGCCATTTCATTTTTCAAATCTGTAAGTTTTTGTAAATATTGATTTACGCTATATAAATTTCTCTTTGGTTATTCATAATTTTAAACCTTGGAGACCATGGCGCAAGTTCACCTATAATTTAATAAACAAATTTGTCACTAGAAGTCAAAATTATCGTGGTTATAATCTAATAGATTCGCTATTATAATTAAATGTATAAGCGATGTAACATACTCAGGTTAATTTGGGTTTGTACAGTAAATGTTTTAAACAGCCTAAGAGTTACTCCTTTACAATTACTAAAAAAAAATATTGATGGTCACACTCATGCTGCGCTTATTTGACGTTTTCCTTCAATCTGCTTTCCGGTTTTCGTAAATTTATAAATAAGTCGTCTGAAAAACATTGTTCGTTTTTTTTTTGACTATTAATTAGTTTATGTAGTTTCGTTTTTGCAAAATCCGTAATACTATAATATTAAAATTTTTATTAACATTTTTAATTTCAAATTATCGATGAAGCATAAATCAAAATATATTTTTTTCATGTAATAAATTAGATTCATCGATATATCGTGTCGTAAATCGTAATCGAACATCCCTAAGGAACAACACAGAGTGTACACAACTGACATTGACTGTTTACGTCACAGCGATCCGAATGAGTTTTATCATAATTAATTTCTTTTCCATGTATCTCTTTCCAATTCGTGACATTTTTTTGTTATGATTTAATATATTTTTGGTTTCGATCGTAACCCGCAACTTAAGTTTAGGTCCACCAGTCATAAAAGTATTGTGGTATAGTAATAATGGCATATTATTATGTGCTTACATTAGTTTTTATTTTATTTTTTATATATGTAAGTAGTGAGGATGAAGCAGTCGTGACTCTAATGTCTAAAGCTGAAAGAAATAAGTTAAGGTAATAACTTTTCACTTTACTTTCCTACATTATTTAGCTCAAAGTATTTGTATATAGAAGTTGTCAAAGTGCTAACGTGTGATTGTTTACTGCGATAACTAAGTTTTAAGTTAAACTTATTCAAATGAGTTATTACAAATTTATTACACAAAATACGTTTCCAGTCGCATTATCAATTTATACAGTTGGAATTATTTTATTTTGAATTTATACATTGATATATATGATATGCACTTATCATGTGTCACCTGTCACTGCTGCTGATATATTTCATGAAACACATTGTTATAAGTTCCATTAACAGTCTATGTTTTATAACATTATAAAGAATAAAATTATAGTGTAAGGGTTATTTGTAACCATTTGGTATTTTTACCTAACTGGATAGATACAACAAAATCCTGTAAAATGTATTGCACAAAACAAATAATTTAAAAAATGCAGTGTCTATATCTTGTTTAATTAAATTAAACTCCTTTTTTTATAGAGAGGAATCAAGGCTTATGTTCTATCATGCTTACAATGCATATATGGACAATGCTTATCCGGCAGATGAACTTATGCCGTTGACCTGTAAGGGCAGATGGAGGGGTGTTACACCAAGTCGAGGAGATTTAGACGATGTTCTTGGAAAGTGAGTATAATTTGGTAAATTACTTAATAATGTAACCTAACTTATTAGTTAGGTTAAACTTATTGGTTTTACAACTTGATGTATACTTTATTCAAATATCATTTGCTAACTGCAAAGTAATGTTTAAATTGAATGACTTACACAAGATATTTAGACATACATAGATATTACATTTACAGACAATTGCTTCAGTACAGGGAAAAGTAATTGATTCAAGTTTTCATCTTAGGCCAAAATATGTTTTTATTCAGTACATTTTTCTACATTTATTAATAAACAACTATTGGTCTATTTACTTAAGACTGCTCATATCAATGTTGTGTATGTGAATTTTAAATTTGATAGAAGATAAAACTAATTTATTCAAACTTTACAATGTAATATATATGAAAAGAGGATGATAATTGTAGTGAAACTGTATCTTATTTTTCAGTTTTTTCATTTTGAATTAGTTTTAATTAGTTATTAAGTAATTATGAAACTGGAATTTAGTATAATTTCCTGTAGCTGGAAATTAATAAGTATATAATTAGATAAACGCAATTTTTAATGGTAATTGTTTTAAGTATAATTTGTAAATGATTTATGGCAAAGGAAATCAATGGCTGATCACCAATAAGTAATTCACTGAAACTAACTTTCTTGAACATTGTCCATAGTTTCTCTTTAACACTGGTGGATAGTCTGGACACCTTGGCAGTGATGGGTGACTTCTCCGAGTTTAGCCATGCCGTGCGTCTGGTGTTGCGCGATGTTAGTTTCGACAATGACGTCGTCGTATCAGTTTTTGAAACAAACATACGAATGTTGGGGTAAGAATACATAGTTATTGTAGTTAAGGAATGGGTTCCCCTTTGTGTTGAACACACTGGCTTGTCATTTTTAAGAACTGAATTGAACAACACTCGTTATTCCTCAACTGCAGATAGTCTGTATTGTATAATTCAACCGAACAAGTATTACCTTTCTTAATGTTTGTGCTTGGTCTTGACTAGTATGCCTGACTATTATTAACAAATATCTGTTAAGAAAAATTGTGCTCATATATTCATTCAAGTCATAGCTTTGTGTTTATGTGCTTTCAGAGGCCTATTATCGGCACACGTACTTGCAGCAGCACTAAGCAGTGAGGTGCCTGCACTTCGTTGGTACAAGGGGGAGCTGCTTGCTCTGGCTGAGGATCTTGCCGGCCGGTTATTGCCAGCCTTTAACACCACCACCGGTATTCCTCATGGACGGGTCTGACATTTGTGTTAAATAATTTTTTTAGTAATTGTAAAGGAGTAACTGTTAAGCTGTTTGAAACATTTACTGTACAAACCCAAATTAACCTGAGTATATTACATCGCTTATACATTTAATTATAATAGCCAATCTATCAGATTATTACCATGAAAATTTTGTCTTCTAGTGACAAATTTGTTTATCAAATTATAGGTGAACCTGCGCCATGGTCTCCAGGGTCTGTCA
The DNA here is from genome assembly GCA_018248155.1 of Cressida cressida. Lineage (NCBI taxonomy): Eukaryota > Metazoa > Arthropoda > Insecta > Lepidoptera > Papilionidae > Cressida > Cressida cressida. The sequence goes on from DWIB01000068.1 coordinate 7,642, forward strand.
GAGTCACGGGAGACTTGTACAGCCTGTGCGGGGACCATGATCCTGGAAATGGCAGCACTGTCGCGCCTCACGGGCAATCCAATATTTGAACATAAAGCACATAGGGCCATGGATCGTCTCTGGAAGATACGACATCAGTAAGCATCGATTATGTGTTAAGTACTTGTAGTATAGTCAAAATAAGTGAATTATGAGTAATTCCTTTTACGCTACCAAACTTCTTTGTATAAGCTGCCGTGGCGCGACATACATATTTTGGTAATCTCCTATACCACTGTTATTTAAGTAAATGGCTAGCCACTGCTTTATGGATTTATTAAATAATAACCGTTTTTTTATAAAAATTTCATAAATTATTTTTATTTATTTTTCTTTATGATCTTTTTAGTACCTCAGAGCTGATGGGCACAGTTATCAACATCCACTCGGGTGACTGGGTGCGCAAAGACTCTGGCGTCGGCGCAGGCATAGACTCGTACTATGAGTATTGTCTTAAGGCTTATATCTTGCTGGGCGACGAGAACTACTTGGTGCGATTCAACCGGCACTACAACGCGGTTATGAAATACATCAGCCGGCCCCCCGTCATGATGGCTGTACACATGCACAGGTAATATACATATCATACTAAAAAATACAAATTGCAATTGCAACTTAATTCCCGAATACCTTTTAAGTTTAAGCCTTGATCATAGGATTTTTCTTTAATCCAGATTTATATTACATAATTGATTCTAAAACAAAAGATCATTTACTGCAATATTTATACTCAAGAACTAAGAACCGCTACTGGTACGGTAATACCCTTAAATCGGGCACATTAATATTTATTAACCATTGTCTAATAGCAAAAGCACTGTAATAGTGGCACCTGGACAGATTCCGATGGTAAAGGTCTATTTGAAATGCTTATTGTACATTTATGTTTGTTATATGCAAATAGGCCTCATCTACATACACGCAACTTCATGGATTCGCTGCTTGCGTTCTGGCCGGGACTACAGGTATTGCTTGGCGACTTGCGGCCAGCCGTAGAGACCCATGAGATGCTCTACCAAGTTATGCAGCGCCACACCTTCATACCGGAGGCATTCACATCTGACCTGCAGGTCCGTCTTCTTTTTAACTAAAATAGGCTAGCGTATGACTACGTTCCCACCCGATGGAAAGTCAAGATGCAATTTATGCGGTAGAACGCGCTAATCTTGATGGATCTATTCACTCTCCTCTTCATGACTCCCACTTTATAACTGGGCGCAAATATCGACGTGAGCAGACTGTTCCAGAACTTGTTTATATTATAAAGGACGACGCGAAACGTGTCGTTCTGCGCGGATTTTCGGAAACGAAAGGATGCACGTGTGTCGTGTGTCCGTATGTCCGTATTTGTACGTCTGTTGGTAGAAACGCGATTGCGGTATGAAATCGTGGACTTCCTGAGTATACTCTCCAAAATGCAACCTGCTGAACACCAAAACGCTAGCTATCTTACGTCGGTGATCAAGACTGTCTAGTTTTGTACCACTCAGTTCATGGTCATCAACTATTTTATTAGAGCGCCTCTCCATCGGATGCAGCGCCGCCAGTTAACAATTGACATCACCAGTCCCAATATGGGAACAGTACTCCATGCACGATCGGATTTGCGCTTTATTGTCAAAAATTGTTCAACGAGAATAATAAAATATCATTGCACTAATATAAAAATTATATTATGAGAAGCTTATAAATAAAACTTCATGTTCTCACAACGAGATATGATGGAAAAAAATTACTGAAAATTTTTCTGTATAAGTATGTTTTCTTGCAGGTACATTGGGGTCAATACCCACTACGACCGGAGTTCCTGGAGTCGACATATTTCCTGCATCGTGCCACTGGCGATGACCACTACCTCCACGTTGGAAAGAAAGTACTCCGGGCGCTGCAGCGGTATACCCGTGTGCCATGCGGCTACGCGGCCGTAAACGACGTACGCACGCGCGTTCACGAGGACCGCATGGACTCTTACGTCCTCGCTGAAACTTTCAAGTACCTTTATATGCTGTTTGGCGAGGATCGAGATCTTCCTATCAACCTCCAGGACTACGTGCTCACAACTGAGGCCCATTTCTTGCCACTCTCGCTTGCAGCCGATGTCTCCGCCATACAGTCGATATTAAACGACAATGAGGATGAAGACAAACGCATGAAGTGAGACTTTATTTTTAATTTTCAATCACTGAAGCTGTGACAGTTGGTAGTATACTACTGGATCACTATCTGCTCATTTGATAATTTTTTGACATAAAATAAAACATTTAAATGGACTTTTGGTATAACAGGACATGCCCCGGCACACTTTCGCTGGTCGCGTCGAACTTGCGCCGCCCGCTGCGACAGATGCTTGGTTCCACGAGTCGCCCGCCCGCGCGTCTTCTACCCTACAGTGAACCGCACCAGGTTCACGCGCTCGCAGACATGGGCATATCGGTAATCACTGTACCGGACGGCAGAGTCCAACTGCTGTACACTACCGTTACAGTGAGTAATTACAATTCATATTATATATAACCAACAGTATTACTACTTGACTGCCGCATAACAGTCATTATCATGTTGAAGAGTAACATTTTTATTTTGATTTTCCTTCTTTATAAAAGGAGGCCTGTATCTAGCAGCAATGTGTATGACAGATACTGATGATTGTTTATAAAATTATTTTATCCGTGTTAATACTATATCTATATAGCTAAATATATTTTTTGCAAATTTAGGCAAAGTCAAACAAGGATGCAGAAGAGGGATTAAGTTTTATGCACGAGGTATCTAAATGGAAGAATCTTAGTGACAAGGAGAATGTCGTGGTGCCTGTCGGAGTGCGGTTTCTCGATCGTATGTTACCAGCTGGGCCTGCGCACTTCGGTAAGAAAATCACCGAGGACACGTGTCTGAAAGGTACTGTGGCGCTGGCTAAGCCGTTCGATGGATGCTCTCCACTAGAGGACCCTCAAACCGTCGCCGACAAGTTTGTGATGATACGCCGCGGGCAGTGCACATTTGCGCAGAAGGTGTGGCACGCTCAAGCGGCTGGCGCTCGGCTCGCTATCATCGTAGACAACGTAATCAGCTCTTCCCACGATACTGCCACACTGTTCGCTATGGCCGGAGATTTTGATTCTCTCTATGAAACCATTAACATACCAGCTGTTTTTCTTTTCTCCTTGGAAGGACTCCTCCTGCTTGGGGAATTTCACAAACAACCCGATTTAATTATAACCGTGGGTGAATTTAAGGCACTGGAGAAGACTAAAGAATGCAGCGATAGTGTCTTAGGCAATGACTCCAAGCCAGCAGAACTATCCATAAATGAGGATTCCTTTGACAACTTGAAGCACATACTAAGTCAACTTGTAGCACAATTTAAGCTTACCTTATCTAAAATCGACAAAATTCAGTCCTGTACCAATGATGACGACAATATTTTACGAACAGACGACCAACATGTTGTCACTAAAAAGAAGTTCATGAATGAAAATAGACTAGTGGAGGTTGCCAGATCTTGCTCTGATACTACTGAGTGCCTTCCAGGAACACAAACCGAAGACGAAGAACTGAGTGAGGGGCAAGAGAAGGAGACTAGGAGAAAGGCGGGGAGTTTTTGACCTTTGCGAATTCACAATGTCCTGAGTTCATGTTACGATCCTTGTATATATTTATTATTAAGATCGAACAGTCTATGGAATCCATGTGCCTTGTATAAATATTGCAGTCGTTATTTACTTTGAAGTAAATTATTCCTGGACTCACGGCTAGTGTTGTAAAGATGCTCTTAATCACTACCAAACACTTTATTAAACACATTTTAATAACATCATTATATACATATTGCATCCTTGAACTTAACAATATCACATTATAATAACTAAAAAGGATGCAATATGTATTCATAGTTATTTGATATTAATTTTTATTGCGTATTATTAATATATGTAATGAATTATATGTGTGCATGTACGAGTATTATTCACACAATATGAATTCATGACACAATATTAAACTTTTGGAATGTGTAAATACAAGTTTCTAACATAACAACAACTTGTCCACTACCAGCTTTTATTACTTAATAATGATTACATGTTTTACATAAATGTGACTATATCTTATGTTTCATAAAAATAAATAAAGTCTAAAGTAAAGTGTTATGTAACGTAGGAGTAACTGCAACTTAATCGTTATTTATTTTAAGTTCTTAATAACTATTTCAAGATGTTTCTTGATTTTTCTTCATTTCTCTGACTGTATTATTTAATTTTGTCATACAACTCACCGGTACATTATAGTCACTAATTCAATTTCCTCTTTGTATTAGTTATACATAAAATTCCTGTCATAGTAAATAATGCTCAATTGTATTATACGAGTCATATTATTATATACTTATTTATTATCACAATTTTATTATTTCATGTTTTTATTTATATAATTATAAGCAGGTGATGAATTTTGTAATGGAAACAAAGCAATAATTATATTTGTTACATACATTCTTATGGGTAAGATGTAAATTAAATGCTGACACGGCTGTGTTTAAATAAATATCAAAAAATAAAATAATTACTAGAAAATGTGTATGTATTATAATAATTATTTAAATAATTTACTGCATTTAAGTTATAGAAATGTCTGTAAAATTGTCTATGTATCAACAAGTAAATTTAGGAATTTGTCAATAAATAGTACAAATAATAAGTTAAAAAAAACAAATTTAATGTCTAATGTAATCAATTGATAGACAATAAGTATTTTCTTTTGAACTACTATTTAGAAGGGTTCTTCAGCAAAATATTTTTTTTTATTGATTGATTTGATTTAATTGAAGTCTTTGATTTTCCCAAAACATGTTACGTACATCAAAAATTATATTGATACCTGATCTTATGTTTGTCATTTGTGTGCTGTTGTAATGTGAGAACTGCTGACCATGTTGCACTGTTACCTTTTTTGATATGTATAAGGTTAGCCTTTATCTATGAAGACCTCTACGTCTTTCTAATTAAAACTGTTTCGTAAAAAATGAAATTTATGTGGTAGATCGATTTTGCGGTCCCAATACAAGAGCAATATGTCGCGTCTTCCACTCATATTATCCAATTGAACAAAAATATCAATCTATCAAAGCAGAGCTCAGAGGGGTCTAACTAACGAAGCTATCCGGCGGACGTAGTGGTCTCCTCCGATATTCTTCGACTTAACAAATATATTTTCTCGTCGATACATCTGCTTTGCATACTTGACACTCTTGGTAATATATTGAAATACTTAATCCTCCTGGGTTAACTGGTACTTCCAATTCAAAGGTGCTTGCTCTCATATGCTGTGAAGGGAATTGAAAACATTTAGATATGTTGTTATCTCACGATGTTTTCTTTCAATGGAAATTCGAGTTTGGTAAGACTAAATTTCTGCTTAACATAGAATGGTACATTAACCAAAAGTTTTACTATAACAACACACCGCCATATTGCGCTCGTCGCTCTGGAAGATAGTTATTATCCGTCATTTCACAATGCACTTTAAACCGGGATACAATATTTGTATCTTACTATTTGTTAGCTGATATTGTTTATGGGATTATAGTAATGAAACAATGTTCGCATATATTAAGTCTTTAGATTTTATTATTATGTCAGATTTTCTTAATTTTTCAGATTTCATGCAAAAAAGAAGTTACACACGAAGCCACACACTTAGGCCTGACTCTCGTTGGCTGTTGAGGCATCGGGCGAGGATCGTCCCATGGCTTTTGGTTGATCCGATGACGAGGTGGCATCCTCAGTGGTCTGGCCTCCCTGGAAATTGCGCGGACGAACGCGGCGATAAGCGCCGCGGTTCACAGGACCAGCTCCGCCACCGCGCCTGCCTCCGCGGAAGTTGCGCCGGAAGAAACTGACAAATGAAAAGATTTTAAAAAAGAAATTCATATTTTCAAAGGAACGCGAAGATAAAAATATCTTTTCTCTCCCTGTCTTAATCCCTCCCTCTCTTTCTTCTTTTCTCTCAATGGGCCTCTATAAAGGAGAGACCTCTCACCTCTGCTGAGCTGGTGCTTCCCCATCCTGCCCTTCATCTCCCTGTGCACCCTGATTGGCTGGGGGCGCACGACGTCCCATTCCTCCCCTACGTGGAGCGCCCTCACCGCCGCGGCCGCCGCGACCACCTCGACCGCCTCGACGCGGGTAGTACCTGTTGAAACATTGATAATTAATACCCAAGTTGCAAAATAGAGAAGAGATTGGCTAACTATCAACACTCACTGGCGCGGGAAATCACGGCGTTTATCAGCGGCATATGGCGAGCCTTTCACTGGTTCGCCGCCTGGTCCGGTCACACCGGCGGCCTCATACCCTTTTTCCCCAGCGACAACAGCAAACTCCACCGCCTCGCCGTCGCCTACCGAGCGCACAGCCTTACGCGGGTTGTTGCGCGCAATAGCTGTTTGGTGTACGAACACATCTTCTTTCGTGTCGTTCCTATCAACAAGATCATTATTTTCGTCTTACAACTTGTAACACGTACGTACACACAACTTGGGAATAAAGTTATTTTATCAAACATATTAATAATTATTAATTTTTTTTTATTAAAAATGCATCTAAGAGAAAGACATTAGAAAAGTAGCTTGAACTTCACACATCACTTTCAACTATAGAAAAAGATGGCACAGTTTGTAATGTCATGAGCTAAGGTTAATGATCCTGATTGGCCCTGAGCAAATGTATTTAGGAATCATATATTTTCAGAACTTTTTTGGATATATTACTGCCTGAAACAGGGATTTACTTTTTTAACAGGATAGTCAATAATTTTAAAGAGATTAATTAGTTAAAAAAAAGTCTAAAGGTAATATCAGCTATTTGCATCCAGTTGTTCAGGCCTCTTGGAAATATTACCTGTTGATGAATCCATATCCGCTTTTGACATTGAACCACTTCACAGTTCCTGTAACCTTCTCAGCTAAAAAAGGATATGATAAATTGCATTAAAAAATTTGAACGTATGTTTACAATTAGTATGATATAACGTAACAGAAGCACAGCTCATATTTGTTCCAACTGTAGTATTCTGTATCTAGCTTTTCTAAAATGTGGGGTATTTGACCTAAATCGTCGATCATTCTAACTTGCGATAATAAACCTTCAACGCCTCGAAATTTTACGATGCAATATTACTGCACCTATTATATTATCGAAAACATATATATATTTTTTTATATCATTCTCCACAAAAATCTTAATGAATTCGAAGAAATATTCATTGTTAAGAAAAATTTTTGGCGTCTATTGTGAAATATCAAATTGGAATTTTTGATTTTTTTTGCCGCAAAAAGAGTATATGTCTCCTGGGTTAAGACATATAAAGCCTTTAATAGTGATTATATTGTTATTTAACATATTATCGAGCACGTGTTCTAATAAAAAGACGCGGGCCACGCTTATACAAAATGGCGGTAGCACTCACCGATAACCTGCTTTTGTTTAGTGGCTTTAGCTTGTTGCGGTGGTGCCGGTTGTTCCTGCTCCTGTTCCGGCTGCTGTTGCGACGCCTTCTCGTTGTCAGCCATGGTGTAGTTGGCGAACGGCGATGATGACTAGATGGTAAATTCCTCCACGAGCCCTCCCTGTTGTTCAACGCTCACCTACGGTGTCAATAAGATTATATTTGTGAACGCGTATAATGTTGCTAGTGTGCACATTCGCGTCCCTTTAAATTGATAGTCAGCAAAATATTATCTGCTATGTATTTATTATTTTGATAAAAGCGTACATAAATTTTATTAAAAGGTAGTAGTAAGGTAAGGATAATTTAACGTGCACAGTATTAAAATGCAGTAAAGAGGCAATGAGATGCGGCGTGGATTTCAACTTCATGACATAGTTGTCATATAACTAGATGTTAATGTTATTAATAATAATAGTAGTACATGTTAAATACAGCTAAATAGAAATAGATTTATGATTGCATTATAATTTTTTTAGTATGTATATTAGAGAGCATATAAAGCATTCTACATTATCACATGCATGTACACTTGACATTGGTTCATGCAAAATTTTTCAATTGAGAAAAAGAATAGTAGTACAATATGAACATGAAAATAAATAAATAAATCAAGGTGGCGATTTAACGGGAAGGAATAAGGGGGAGTTATATTCGAAGAGTGGTGATGGTATGTGGCGGCGGTTTCAGTGAGCAAAGTGCTTCTCGATCATGTGGCTGCGAGCGGTTCTGTGGCAGGCGTCGCTTTTGCTCGTCTCCTGCTCATTGGACGTCAGATATTACCCACAAAAACGATATTTCCTACAAAATCGTCAGGTAATCGCAATCAGTATTTATAAAAAACGAATATTTTGTTATTTAGACAAATCAATAAAATATAACTGATGAGTTTAAAATAATTACATAGATTTTACAACTTAAAAATTAATAGTACAAAAAAAGATATCGTATCTTTTTCAACTTTATTATTTGTAAAGCGTTTCTAGTTTATTCTGTAATTTACGAGGATTAAACTTACTGTGAAATTATAACTATTTCATTGCCCTTATGTTTATTTGCTGTGATAGCCATAATTTTTTGCACATGTTGCGTGTCTGTATGTATTTGCTGATGCCGTGATGTTAGAATTGTTTGCCAGTGAAAACTGCTTACTACTGCTCATCATCACACACAACGTTTGCACAATCACGATTTCTAGCTGCTAATTATTAGACTAGGTAATGTAATTATGTTTTATTATATTTACTTATTATTTACTTTTGATCTCGGTATCTTGTGAGCGACGGTGTAAAACTCAGAAACTCAGAAATTCATACATAGTGAAAACTTATTGTAAAGGACTCTCTTTAAATGGTTATTTTGATGATTTATATTTTTCTTCATGTAGCGTGACTTGTATGCAATATGAAATCAAGGTTGGCTGCCCCTAAAATAACAGGAACCGTTGCTGAAAGTGAAAAAGTAACCACTCATGCCTTTCTACTGGCGTGTCATTTGCATTTTACGTTATCCAGATTTTCGGTTATCCTTTCGAAAGCTAAATATAAATAACTTTTCTGTCATGTTTCTATCATGTAACTCGTTGTTCCTTCATCCGCATTGTAGCGTTATATATTTAATACGCACGCAAAAGTTTTTTTTAATCGATTTTTGTTATTATGCTAACGAAGTCATTCGTTCGTACAATTTATATATTAAAGTTTGTTAGTCTGTTGTGTACAAAATTATTTTTCTTGTATAGAACATGCGAGAGATATAGGATTATGGAGGATAGATTTTATTTTCGAGTTTCTATAGAGAATCTACATATTATAAGTTTAAATGCATTTTTATAGGTTGAATGCTACGGTTATCCAGAATGGGGGCGAAGATATACCAGAAGCGTATCAGGGGGTAAGTAATTTCTGGATGGCGTTAATTACTACTATTAAATGAATATTTCATACGACTAAGTAATTATATTTTTAACCAGGTTGGATTCCCCGGATTAAACCTTCAGCCACTATGATATTCGACAGCAGCTCGCACATGCCACAATCGTACTCAAACAATCAAATGTTCTCGAGTCGATTTGACTATCAACAAGAAGATATAGTGAAGGAGCACGCAAAGTTAGTTCAAGATATAAACAGCTTGAAACAAGCTCTATTCGTCGCTCCACTCGTTGATAAGAACAGGGATTATGATGATTCTATTTATTTAGAAGCAATCGAGACGACAACAACTACTCCACTGCCGATAACTTCGAATTATAATTACAAGATAAAAAATCAGGCGTCTATTCCCATAGTTCTCGTAGGAGGAGCGAGTTACCAAAGCGTCATTAAAAGTAAACCGCTGATGCTTTCGCGAACTGTAAATCTAGTGGGTACTGTATCGCCGATAGTGAAACACCCTTATCCATTCGTAACGCATCCCAGCTCAACTTCTCCTTTATTTATTTGTATGCCACCAAGTTCAACATCGAGGGCCATTTATAGTAAACCGAAGCCTAATCTATTGCAGAGAATACTGAATGGAATTATATCTATATAGTATCAGTTGCTCACACCTACGCTGTCTTACAGCTTGAGTAGATTAAACTCTAACCTGTAAACACTTGTTGGATTAAAAACTATATAACGTTGAAGACATTTTTACGCGTGTTTCGTATAGATATTTTATTACATCAGGATTTATATTGTTCATTCTAGTGCAAAGTGTTTGTTCGCGTGTCGTTCAGCTAATCGCACAATGTCTCTCTTTTTACAATCTAATGCATCGGAAAGAAAAAGTTGTATGTGTTACGTGATACGATGTTATGAGTTTACATTCACCGGGACTTTGAATTGCCTTTAAATTTCTAATATCCTCACTTATCATTTTAAGTTTATTTTAATTAATTTATAAAGTAAATTATTTAGCATAATTTTGAAAATTTACCAACACCTTACTCCTTATGTTAATTACGTGTTACAAACATACAGAAGAAATCTTCAGCAAATAGTTCATTCATATATATATACATATATAATTAGGCAGCGGAAAAGTATTGCAACTCAGCAAATGCCTCGCGCACTCAGCATTAGTACGGTACCTGTTGCGATATATGTATTTATATATATATATATTT
>DWIB01000069.1:0-18183 GCA_018248155.1 Cressida cressida
TACTCTATCGTCGGTTATCTATAAAACGTCTCCATAATTTAACTTAACTCCAAATAAAATCAAAATAAAGTACTAAAATATTAAAAATGAATGTTAATAATTATATGTTCTTTTCTTTTATAATATGCATTTGGTATATTTAGTTTAGCTTTCCTTGCATCCGTAGTATAAATATGTCCATACGATTCACAACAAATTACATCCTGAAATATCTCCTACTCGAAAGCTTCTTGTGAAAGCGTAAATGTAAAAAAAAAATTAAAGTGTGCGTAACGGCTAAAAAATACGACTAAAATGGGATAAAGATTATCGCAACTTACTCCAATCATATCGTAACATTACCAGCGCTATCTTTTACGATAGATATCATACTAAAACAAATATGAAAATTGAAATTCATTTGAGGATTTTGTAGGATAAGGCATAGATTTGCTGTCGAGCAGGCGTGCAAGTACAAAATAGGGTTTGTGTTGTAAGTGACAAGTAACGAGGAGTGTTGCCCGACACCTCGCTAACACCGACGTTTTATCACAGTCGTTAATCTTCAAGACCGGTGCTCCACTGACCGTAATTTAATTGAAAACTCTCCAGAGCATTTGATCAAAACACCGTAAACTATAAATAAAAGATTTAAATATATACTTGATTGATTATAACATAAGTAAATTTTGATCTTTCTCTCTAGGTAAGCGGACTGAAGTTCGAGACACAACTAAGGACATTGAATCAATTCCCTGAAACACTGCTTGGAGACCCAGCACGTCGTATACGTTATTTCGATCCCTTGCGGTAAGACTGCTTTTTTTATTGTTATATGTATTGGTTATAAAAATTTATTTAGAATTTTAAGGTTTACCATAATCTTTGTTACAGGAACGAATACTTTTTCGATAGAAATCGCCCCTCATTTGACGCCATTCTCTATTACTACCAAAGCGGCGGACGTCTCCGCCGCCCCGTAAACGTACCACTGGACGTGTTTTCCGAAGAAATTAAATTCTACGAACTTGGAGAACAAGCCACCAACAAATTCCGGTAAACTAATCACTTGTTAAACTTCTCCATAAAGTAAAAACAAATATTGTTATAAAAGTGTTAGTTATAAAATGCCAAGTTTCTAGATAATAATGAAAAATATTTAAAAAAATAATGAGTTATTCCATTTCAGTGAAGACGAGGGTTTCATCAAGGAGGAGGAGAAACCCCTGCCAGCTAACGAACGCCAGCGCAAAATCTGGCTGCTTTTCGAGTACCCCGAGAGCTCGCAGGCAGCCCGAGTAGTTGCGATTATTTCCGTGTTCGTCATTCTTCTATCTATTGTCATCTTCTGCTTGGAAACTCTCCCAGAATTCAAGCACTACAAAGTCTTCAACACCACCACTAACGGAACCAAGATTGAAGAAGACGAGGTCCCCGACATCACCGACCCATTCTTCCTGATAGAAACCTTGTGCATAATTTGGTTTACGTTCGAATTGATAGTGCGGTTTTTGGCTTGTCCGAACAAGTTTAATTTCTTCAGAGACGTTATGAACATTATAGACATCATCGCTATTATTCCTTATTTCATCACCTTGGCTACCGTCGTCGCCGAAGAAGAAGACACTCTTAATTTACCAAGGGCACCTGTCTCTCCGCAAGATAAATCCACCAATCAAGCAATGAGCCTCGCTATTCTCCGTGTGATTCGCCTGGTGCGAGTCTTCAGGATCTTCAAGTTATCTCGTCACTCCAAGGGTCTTCAGATCCTTGGAAGAACTCTCAAAGCTTCCATGCGTGAGCTCGGACTTCTTATATTCTTTTTGTTTATTGGTAAGTTGGTAAAAATCTTTCCCATAAATCCTTATCACAATCCTTTTAATAAATATATATCCCTTAAACCATATAAATAAACGAAGCAATCGAAATTGCTTTTGTAAACGTAGGAAATATTTTTGCTTCTTCAATTAATCAATATTAAAACGGAAAAGGAAGCAATAGTTTCTTGTGTCGGGTAAAAGTACTTAAAGATGTTTATGAAACACCAGAGGACATTAGACAAATGATCCTTTATAATAATAGGGAGAAAGGTACGGAAGAAGAATGAAGACAGCAGAGAGGAACGCCGCAGGCGGCCGCGGGGCGACGCGGGCGGTAAATTACGCGCTTCGTGCTTTGTGTTTGCAGGGGTGGTCGTGTTCTCCAGTGCAGTATTTTTCGCTGATAAAGACTGCCCTGATACAAACTTTTCCTCAATCCCCGATGCCTTTTGGTGGGCTGTAATAACGATGACCACTGTCGGCTACGGAGACATGAGGTAACCGCGCGCGTCTAGCCCCGCGCCCGTTCGCAAACGCTCCCCTTCATGGTACTCCCGATGTATTCTTCGTTTGATGTGCTTGTTCTTAAAGGTGTGGTGCTGTTTTCCTCCGCGGTGTACTTCGCTGAAGCCGGAAGCGAGAACAGCTTCTTCAAATCCATACCAGATGCGTTTTGGTGGGCGGTCGTGACAATGACGACCGTAGGATACGGAGACATGACGTATGATTCAGCGACTTCACCCTAAATATCATCAAACGCCTTCTCGACATTTCATTTTATCCTAAAAAATTATTCACCGTTTTATCGTGGTGGTTATTTTCTTTCGCAATTCGATATAACTATCATCATTTGCTTCAGTTTAATTTGATCGTCGGTTCGCTTAGAAGTTTACTGAAAAAATATTATTTACACTTGTTTGAATAATTAATTATTGCACGTTTATAACCTTCATTATCGTCTTATTTATTGTTTTATTCCTTTATTCATCATCCTTTCTTGACACTCTCAATTTTACATGGAAGCAGTATTGTGAAATTTTCCAATTCGGTTATAGTTCTTTAGATATCAGTTAAAGTTCACCCGTCTGTGTGACAATCGCCCCCTCCAAAGCGTATTTGCGCCGATTTCACTAGCTTTAAATGTTGCCATACTCTTCAACTAAGATCGACTTCAATGTATAGATGCATTCAGAGGTAATGATACTCAGAATCTAGTTGAAGTGGTCTTGTCGATGTACTTCAAAGCAACTCTCCTTTTGTTTGTATGTACTACTCCGTAATGCTTCCGCTATAATATAAATGTTACCTACCACCCTTGTCATAGCTGTTGTGAATGTTAAATGTTAAAAATTAGCTCTTCGAAAATGGTGGCCATGTATCAATGTGCTCCAGACATCATTTGAAAGTTGGTATACTACTCAATTCGCTTGAATCTACTTGCTGCAAAAGCGGTAAGTATTTTAACTATATGTTATCGTCTGTTTAACATAAGTTAATATTGTTACTGTTAGGGATGTTTGACCACTCGTTACGAGGTGTGGTGAATTTTACATGATCGTGCTGCTATGTAAAATTGATTTTCAAAGTTTTCACCGCTTCCATTTATCGATGATTTTTGTCAACACGCTTTCACCATTTTCGATAGAGAATTTAACTCATGTTTATGATAACACTAGCGGTGACATGATGCATTGTTAACGTAGTTTGTTTATTTAAATTATTATATCGTTTTGAATGATTTATTTCGAGTGTTTTGTTTTAATGAAAGATTACATAAGTAGTTTATCAGAAGTCTGGTTCTGTAACATAGCAGTAGCTTGTTTTCAATTATTCGTATGAAAAGCGACTGCTGATCTAAGTTATTAATACCAAATTCACCACCCTCTGCACTTTGCTGGCGGTATACCTTGTTGCTGATGCGTTAAATACACTGTTATGGTACGGCCATAACGCTGGCGTGTATGAAAGTGGATGTATGGAATTGTATTGCCTGCGTTAAAAAAATCTCCGCGAAACATTATTATATATACCTCTCTTCTCTGTATCTTTGATAGATTATTCTATTTTGTTAGGTATCCAAAATTATTTTAAAGAAAGCATGTTCATCGTATCTTACTGTTATTACAATGGAATGTACAAGTAGATTACGCAGCATATGTAACTAGTTATTATAATAACATCCATTGACAACAATTAATCGATTTGTTTTTGTACCAGGCCCGTTGGTGTATGGGGCAAAATCGTGGGATCGCTTTGTGCCATCGCTGGAGTTCTTACTATTGCTCTACCCGTACCTGTCATCGTGTCTAACTTCAACTACTTCTATCACCGAGAGACCGATCAAGAGGAAATGCAATCACAGAACTTCAACCATGTCACCAGTTGCCCCTATTTGCCTGGCACTATGGGGGAACCTTACCTGAGTACGTTTAAATCACCAATAAAAATGATATATTTTTTTTATTAATTCAAACGATCTTTGTGAGAAATATCTGTTGTTACAATAAATGTGCTTATATTTTAATTTGTCTAGGCTTTATAAAGTTTTTATTCAAATTATTTTCGTTAAGCAATGTTAAACTTTAGATAAACTTTGTATTAGTTGTAAGTTGATAAATGTACATTAGAAAATTTAGTGTCACTTATGTTTTTTTTTTATGGAAGAGAGCATGTTACTAGCTTCACAAAGTTAATTTTGCATGGTACGCTTTTTAATTTGTTTGTTATTTTCGGTAATTTCAGGTGGGAAGGACGATGACAAGGACGAAGTTTGCTGTGATCATTGACTGTATAAATAGTGTTGTCCTGTTACTTAGTATTGCGGAATTATCTAATCGACAGAGACGACCATTGTGATATTATCGTTTAAGAAGCAAAAAGTGCAGTGTAGATGTAAATATTAGTATAAGTGATGTTGAAATGCGATAATAATGTTAATTGACTGTAATCTACTTGTTGAGGGATTGTAGTATTATAATCGGGTAATGCTTTAGATCGATTTCCAATTGATTAGTTAAATAATTTACGCCAAATGTATTCAAGTTTGAGTGTCGCTTCACCTGACAGGTTCCAAGTGTGTTCTAAGCAATTTTTTTTTATACATACATATTTACTGGTACATCGTCAATATTAGCTTCCGGTTCGACTGTTATTTTCTCTGATAAAATAAAAGGTCAGCTTAGAGCATCATTCCTCAAATATCTGAGTTTTGTTTTAATTTTTGAAAAATCTAAATCCTCTCTCTTTTAATATAAATAGATATTTCAAAGTATAAAATTTTAATACAAAAGAATATGCAGTAATTTCTTATTTTAATATTCATTTAGAGGAATACACTTTTGATACATGTGCAGTACATCATTCATAATTGCAAAGTTTTTATACACAACCGAAACATATACAAAAGCGCTATTATACGGATATTTATGTAAAGTTTTCTAGATTTTAAAATAAAACCATGGATGTCGGAAACTTTAGGGAAATAATGATTTTTTTTTTTAATGGCAAGCTAATTAAAAACTTGTTTAATACTTTTAATAACGTTTATATACGTCTATTACATATCATTGTTTTGAAAACAAACATATTGGTCGCATATAAAAATGAAGACTTTTAATATTTTCAGTGGTTTATGTCAATATTTATACCACCGCAATACTGCGTAACAACTACCTTTCCCTATATCGTACGTACGGAAGCAGAAAAAACTTGACCTTTAAGTCTTTTTCAGTTAATATTTAATTTCACGTTTTCTAATAAACATGAAGCTTTTTTCTATTACACAATTACCTTATTAAGTTTGATTATTTCTTAGCTTGATTGCTTTTTATCTTTTTTTATATTTTCTTTAGCAATTTTGCACCTGGATGTCTTCAAGTAAGTCACGTTATTATTTTTTATTCTAATTGCATTATTTTTATAAACGTATAAGTTGCATTATTTGTATTTTAAAATTTAGAAGTATTCATTTCAGGGATCGCACTTTGAATGGTGCAAAGCGAAAGCGGATGTCCCGCGACGCGAATTATAAATTTCGTCAAAGTTTTTCATTTGTGTCTAAAAATTATAATGTTATTAGAAAAGTTTACAATCAAAGAAAAAGTATGCATGCTCATTAGAGTTTACTGCTGTTGACTTTTAACAACAGCTGTAGTTGGATGGTTTTAAAAAAATTTGAGATAACATTCGCTTTCCTATTGCTAGTCGAGTCAAGCGTTTCATTTTGTGAGCTACACATGATGGGCGCTTGCAGTTTCAGGACCCATAAAGAAGAAGTCCTCAGTGAGTGATGAGTCGTCTTCAGACCTGATGGAGTCGGACGAGAACGCCCTTGTTGCCGATTCTCAGTTAGAACAAGACCTGCGCCGGCTTCACGAGGAGGAACGCCTTCTCCTCGAACAGGAGGCAAACGTAATGGACGACATCGCTGCGTTAGAACACCAGGACGCTCTCCGCCTCAATCAGGTGGACATGAAAAAATCTTAAACATTTCTCAGTTTATACTACTACACAAATGTATATGATATACTTATTTATAATTTGTGTAACATTGTAATGAATGTTATTTAGCGCCAGCAGTTAGAGATACAGAAGAAGCAGCAGGTGCAGGCGCAACGAATTGCAAGACAACAGGCTCAGGGCCAGGGCCAGGCGGCAGCTGGAGAAGGAGCATCTGGTGCTCGTCGCCGCGACTCTCCTGAGGTTTGCGAATACCGTGAGAGTCCTCGTGAGGAGCGTGAGAGCCGCAGGAGCCTTGAGACCCGCCCACCCTCTCGCCAACGCGCTCCCTGCAACGTGCGCGTGAACAAAATGCACTCTGCTGCACCCGAGACCATGGAGACGGATGTCTGACCAATAGGTAAATTAAATACTAATCGCAATAATACATAACACTAGCGCGAAATTTTACATAACATTTAAAAGTCTATCACAATTTGATTCACTTAATCAGTCACTGTATTATACACAAACCCTAAATACCACGAATATCAGTGAAATCTGGATTTTACCGTAATAACAATATGATTTACAAGTTTATAACGGCACTAAGGAAACGATTAAATTAAATATAAAATAGTATACTAATATGGTCCATTAATATCATCTTATATCGTACACTGTTTATAGACGGTCATTTGCCGTCAGATAAAAAATTTACTCCCGTTTAATCATCATCATACATCACCAAAACACAAAGCAGAATGAAGTAGTAATAAGTCCTTCTTCGCGCATGTCATTCTTATCATATTTTCGAATATCAAATTTGCTTGAAATTCGTTTTAAAATAAACAGGTTTTAGTTTCAAAAAAGTAATTATTTGTAAAAAAATCATACCGTCATTTATTTAATTAGAACAGTATATTTGATGTTGAACAAAATAATGACAATTTATTAAAAGAATAAGTGGAATAAGTCGGGCATTAGGTCAAAAGCTATCCAGGTATAACTCAGCAAGGAATATAGGAAATCGATAACTGGGGTGCATTTGTAGGGGTTTATATAAAAGTTGTGGAGACGTGCGAAGCACCGATGAATGGTGGCACTTGATAAACCATTGACACACAGACCCAGCGTGGGTTTCGATCGAAATGAATGAGGTTTCGAACGAATGAATACGGGAAGGCGGGGATCGATATCCGCTGCGGCATTGCCGAGCCTCCCCGCCCGTGACGTCACAGGAACCCGACCCTTATGTGAACGGCCGAGGACACCCGAATCGATGCCGGGACGAGCTTTCAGCCCTCTGGGCTTTATGCCACATAATTTGCATATAATTATAAGACACTCACTCTAAACAGGAAAAAAAAAATTAGTTATTGAAAACATCATATAATATGTTCTATACTAAGTAAGCGACGAGATAAGCAACACGTTTATCTGATGGTAAATGATACCCTCACTGGCAACAAGGTGTCATTAGTTAGAATGATACAAACACCAACACACTCTGATACATAAGAAGTCCCGTTACTCCAGTAATTTCACAAAACACAGTACTGTTCGTACACTACTGTTTGGTGGCTGAAATAGATGCAGTATTCCGGTAACAAGGACCTACTAGTAAATGAATATCATGGAATTATGACAATTTACATAAGTAATCATCATTAAATATAAAACAATTTCTTAATAACCATGTTGCTTCAGAGAGATATCATTTTTAATTAACTATCCTATTAGGTAAGTTTCTCATGATGTTTTCCTTCAAGCTCAGGCTCAATAGATATCGAACCTGTGACTCTTCGTATATCAAATTATATCGCCTTATAAACTGATTCACCTCATTATCAGTATCATGATCACTACTGTATAACATAATATGCTTTTTCAAAGAAAAAAACTCGTATTCTTTTCTGTTGTATTTTCATTTATATTTAAAACACAAATAAATTTAAATTATAATATGTATTTCTAAATTTTAATAATTATAACTTTCAACTTTTATAGTTAATTTTGATGTTTATGTTATCAACAGAAATAAGTCTTAAAAGCTACCTGATATTTATATTTAAATGTTTTGGATTATTTTGCGACAAGAATCTCATTCTGTATTTATTTGTATATAAATTATCCTGATATTAATGCATTTTTTCGTTTGTTTAGTACATGTAGAAGTTCACCATTATTCAGGACATTAGATGAGTAAGTCAATAAAGAAATTAATATGAGTGCATGTCCCCTCACGCTACTGTTTCACATTAATCTCTGCGATATAATTGTATGAGATTGAGATTTTTGTGAGAGTTTAGCGCTCAGAGATCCGCCCGCCTAACTTTCAAAATTTATAAACACTAATGCTAGCTTGTTGAACAGCTCATTAGTTTGATTGATTGGCAAATTAAAACGACAAGGCTCGCGGAAGCTCTTTCATTCCTAAACAATATTGTCTAAATATTTTATGGATAAGTGTGTATTCGTTCCTACTCTGAATAACATGTTCGTTTACTTCTTCCGTGAAAACGTCAGTTGAGTGTTATTGATATTGTTACGCAAAAGCATTTAAATTTGAATAACTTTATAACATTCTGATGTGGCAAAATAGACGTTTTCATGGTACAAACTTATTCCAAACCTCCGACGAAATGTGACTTGCATATTAGATGCAGCTTACTTATTGGCTGAATGAACTATAATCAACGAGTATCATAAACATTTCAGGAATTATAAGAGATTGTAACATTTCAATCGTCGGGGGTTAAGGTGATTTAGATTATATGTGATACGTTGTCGATGTGATTCTTCTTCCTAATGTTGTTTGGTCGTTGAATCATTATAACCCGTTGTACGTTCTGCAAAATCCCGAGGGTTGCACTCGCACCCGAAAGATGCTTCTATGTTATTTCTTATCTCTTCCTATAACAATTGGCAATTAATATCATCGATGTCTCTTAACTCACTACAATGTTATTTCATTACATTTTTTACGGTAATCAAACAGTTTAACATCTGTATGGAGAAGAAAAACCCTTGAACACGGACATAAAATTGGCAAAATTAAATTTAATAGAACTATACATTCCCGAAATTTTTCTGTTTCATTCTGATCGCATGTACCTGGAAACTCGCATGGTTCTACGTCAGTCATTACTTTAGTCGATCACAGGCTCTTTCAAGATACGTTTTTGCTTGCGAATAATTCGAGTCCGACTGAATGTAGTGCATTAATAAAGACTATAAGAATCAACTGATGACGCAAATGTGGTTCTAAATCATAAAAAATACCTTCAATAAGAAATTCGTTTATTCGTAGAACATAAATCTTTCCGTCGAACTCGATGTAAAATTCTAAGATATACTTGTCGACTAAAGTGATCGTTGCAAAGTTTCCATTTGATCTGAAACACCAAAGCAGCGCATGGCTTGTATTCCTACTCCAAGTGTTGCTACCGACCTTTAGAGTTATTAAGTAATATTTGTCGGCTGTTAATAAATGTGGTATAATAATAACACAAGCAATTAATTGATTAATCTGAAACAATCGTATACAATAAACAACTTGTTGTTCGCTATATTGTACAGAAAGACTTGTGTTGATTGAAAGAATCCGCTTAATTAAATATATCTCTATAAATCATCTCATCTCAGCGTGGTATAAGTGTTTTATATATGTTGTGCTACATGGATCAATGGTTGTCAAGATTGAAAAGACGCGAAACGTTACATGTTTCCATAGGTTTTAGCTTTCAGTATGTATGTAACATTGCAGATAAGGCGGGCCGGTTTGAAGGCGCGCAAGAGTTCGTGGAGCTGCGGGATCCTATGCAGTCGGTGTGGTGTGGGAGGATGTTGGCGCGCTCACCAAGATCTCCACCCGCCTGTCGCGTCTGAACCACATCCCAACTTAACAGCCCTGCGAACCCATGCCGTTTATCATACCGCACCAGCCATTGGTGACTTCATGGACTAATATGTGCTTCATTCTTTTCTACTACTCTACGCGTATAATAATCAAATGATATGCCATAGTATTTTGTAAATACAAACAAAACTGCTTCTCTACTGCTTTAAACACTGCTCGTTTCGTCAAATATGTAATATTAGAATTGACTCACAACATTACTTTCAATAGGCCTAGAGTAATATTATATACGTCCAAAAGTATCTCTTTTGGACTTGTAGGAGATATTCGTTTGGATGTCTCCCGTACTGTAAACAGTAAAAATCTGGATATGAAATCCCGGCGGTGTATATTGAAAGCGAGGGCGGAGGGTGTATCGTTTACTATGAGAACCCTCACGCAAACGCTTCGAATTTCCTTATTGCGACATAAAACCAAGGACATTACTTCCCAGATATGACACACCGGATAAAGTCAGGTCTCTGTGACCTCCTCAATTATAGAGTTTCAAAGACCTGCATGCATAATACTTGCAGGCACATGACACGGATAAGTCTCGTCTCACTCAAGGAGGATATAAACGGTAAAATACGAGAACATTGCCGAGTATTAAAAGTCGAATCCAAGATGAAAGACAGATGAATGAATGTACACGATATTACTGGGCAAAGATAGAGCTATTGCGCGGTGCGATGGCCAACTTTTACAAAGCTTTCGGGCTACTCGCTGCTGTACAGCAAATTCAAACCGCATTGAATTTTATGCGTAGCTTCTTATTCGCTCAGAATGTTGTTTTAGAATGGATATGTTTGTTGAGTTTCGGTCGCGGTTTAGTAACGCATTTATTAGGAGGTTTTGTGACAACATCTTTAACCTCAGTATGACGGATTCGTAGTTATAAGTTATTTATGTTAAATGTTGTAAATTATATATCAGTATTCAGTGTTTCTCTTCAAATTATATTACCCCATCCCGCGAGTTTTATGTAACAGCCTCGGATCTAGCGCCGGCGCCGGAACTATTGAAAGGTAGATATGTAATCATCGATGATGTCCATCTATTAGTCAATGTTTATGTGTTATTTATTAAGCAAAGTAAGGAGGATTGTGGGCCGGCGACAGTGTCATTGGTTAAGAACTTGGGAAAGTAAAAGTATTGATTATAATCCCGTTTGTGTAATAAGTAAACCAAAACGAACACTTTTAAAAATTTAAAAAGAGGTACATATGTAGAGACTCTCAGCAGAGCTTCTGGCTGCTGAGAAAGCTCTCTTAAACTTTTTGCATAAATAAATCCTCGAACTGGAAATTGAGTTGAAATGTTGCCGGGATGGTATAAAGCTTGTATTATAATTAACTTTTAAAATTATATTAGAGACATATCCAATAAGACGTGATTTAAATAATACATGTTGTTAAATGTTTGATGGTCATAGATTAGTATAATCGTAATTGGTGTCCTTTTCTTTAACTTTGGCTTAAACTATTTGAATTCAAGTTGACGCATCGACACCTTCCTTGTGCATTTCTATGCAAACAGCTGAAGTTAAATAAAAGGATGTGGAAAGAAAGCATCACGGCGGTATTTCTTGCCGGGTGATTACGCAGGGCTAATATAAAACGCACCATTGCTCAAAGCGGATCTATTTTTGATTGTTTTACTTTTTTACTTTTGTACTATGTCTTGTTTGCTGCATCCATATCTATATGCAGGAATTAGACCAAAATTCAACCTCGCATAAACTTTACATCACCTCCGACTGGAATCAGTAGAGAAATTGATTCAATCGAACGTTAAACTCTAGATCGCCAACTGACTCGTTTTAATGCTAATGTATGCTATAAATATATTTGGATGTTTTTCTACAGATTTTTATTAATTTAAACGAGAAATTTTACACGGGATTTTTACATATACGTACGATAAAAGTTTGTTAACGCAACTTCATACGTTTCGCAGACGTTAATTCGATAGGTCCGTCCAAATGCATTCGTTCATAGTTTATAAAGGCAATCTGAAACGTTGGACCCCACCCCACTTTGCTATTGCTTACTCAGCAATTCCCGCTATATAACGCAACTAGATCTGGCACCAGCAGTCCACCTCTGCCCTGATGATTGTTACCCGGTTACTTACGGGAAGAATGAAACGTAGGTTTATTTCAATATAACCAATCGATGTTAGTTATACGTAAAATACATTTGAAATTATCGTCACCATATCATTAAAACACATTTCATAGCGTTTAAACATTTAGATTACAGACATAATACTTATCCCATATATTTATATTAGAGTAGGACAGTAGGGTTAGTACTCTAGACTAGATCCTCCTTTCGAGCATATTACTTTATTATGCTGGTTATCTATAACAAATTTAAGTAACGTGATAAAACTGTGGTTGATCTTTTGAAGGTTGTACGAAAAGGTGCAATTGAATGCACAAAGCATTAGTGAAATGGATGTAAGACTTACGAAAACTCTTACTCCAGTACTTTCTTATTAAATTGTTTTGATTGCAAAACAGAAAGTATAGAATGGCGAGCGGTAGAGATTAATTAGAGTTTTATCTATTTACATTGCTTTAAGTACTCGAAACATTCCTTGACAGTTACTGATGTTCATGTACCACTGTATTTTATTACGTAGTTGTCTATGTCAGTGGTATTTAATGGATATTATTGGAGAATATGCTCGTTTTACTTATGTTAGGAATTGGAGAAGGTAAGATATAATTAACCATACAATTAAAGCAGACGAAAGACTTTATTGCAAATAACGGTGACTTAAATAAAACGAGCGTAATCTTTTCCATTTCTGATGTGATTGTGATAGACGTATGAAAAATATATTATTCACAATTACACATCCGAAATGGAATTTAGAAAACAGATATCCGAGGCTGTTGCAAAAAACGTTACATGTGTAGATGTTACAGTTGTAATAGTAGTAAATTCATGTGGTGTTTGTTGTTTTAAAACAAGTGGGTCCCGATGACTTAGCGCTTGTGTAACAATCTTTTTGTCTGTTCACAGAGTTATTTTTGCAGTTTTATAGACCGCGTTTAAATTTTAAATGTATTTATTTATTTAACTGTTCCTTTCGTAAACAGTAACGAGTACAATTTTTTACAGCGATAATGATGGCAAGCCTTTCCCTGGTGTTTAAACAGGAAATTGCTATTACATGATTACTATTACATGCAAGCAAACAGATATGAGATTGTTAGAATGTTCGAGAATTACTCATTTCGGCCAAAATTTTACGTATACAAAATTCGGACGTAAGGCGTATTATGATTTTCGCTCAGTATAATTAGTTAACATAATACAAAAAAATATATATCTTTGTAAAGAAGTAAGTCATCAAGGACCCCATAATATTTATCAATCTCTAACTACCACTCGGCTCCTGAATGTCTGTATTGATGCCATTGATGTCTGTAGCGAATTCATATCTACCAGCCAGTTACAAATAAATGTCATCATGGTAACTTTTATATTGATTTTCGTATAGCCAAAAGACATGGACGAACTCGTCTTCGCTATCTTTCGAAGTAGACATCAAATCCTGTAGCGCAGTGGGAATTAGTAGATTATATTTAAGACTATTCTATATTATCCCGTAAGCGATTCTTCTTGTGGTTTCCTGTTCTCTGTCTTTATGTGTCTATCATTAATTATTCTACTTGCCACGGTAGTTATTTAACACATACTTTTGCTGAAACACCTGTTTCTATTTCAGTATATAGAAGTTGTAGGTAGGACGAAGACGGCAAATTTAAAATTTATTGTAAAGTCTGATGATAATGTCCGTTTTGATTAACCGACTGTATGTAATATAGTCTTTAGGAATCAGCAGTCATTGGTACTTTAATCTGTAAATTGGATTTATTTTAATATTTATGAATAGCTAATTATTTTCCGCATTATTTTGTCCTGTACAATCAGTTTGGCTACACTAATTATTTTAGTTTTTATTTGAAAGAAGACCGTTACTGTTATGCGATTGTATGAATTCTGAAATATCAAAAGGGACCTGTATATGCAACATTTTTAGTAATTAGCTTACTACTGTTATACTATTCATACAACATGTTTAATTGTTGATTATAATCATTTTTCTATTACTAATTAGCATTAAAGAATTTTCAATTGCAGTTACCTCTCCTAATATACATAATTTTCCATTTTTCACTTGTCCCCTCCGTCCAGTTGGAAGCGTGTTCATATTTAAATGTTATTACTAAATTAAATACTCTTATTTCCATCAAACATATATTACCGTTTTACCGTACTTTTAATCTATTATTATAATAAAAAAATATTTTCTGAAATACAAACGGCGAATGTTGTAGAAAATTAACATTCGTTGGAAAAAATCTAACTATTCTGCTTAAGGTCTGAACGGGTAAAGTTCTTGTTTCGCCCGTATATTAATTGTACAGAAGGAGTGAATTTATGCTAAATTTTTGCTAACACGAGCTTAACAGTTATTTGGTTTCTTATTTAAGTATAAAAGAAATCACATAAACTAGGATAACGTTACAGAAGTATCGGACAGCAACACTTTCCCTCGTACATGTAACTTCTAAATAAGACTTTTAACATTAAGAGCTTTTCTACTAATATACTTAAAAGTGAGATCTTATTAAACGATCTCATTTTTTTGCAACATAACTTATTAATTAATATCCATCTAATATAATTAGATAATAGTAACATCGGATAAAAGCTATTATAAATTAAATACTCATGTTTGATTTCTAACGAGATCTCTCGTTTCTCATTATCATTTATTTCAAAAGTTACAGGTCCCCAAATGTCAACAATTATTAGAGCTTTAAACTATATGGTTCCCTAACTTATAATGAAATTTTTACTTTACATGGCGTCGTTATATTTTCCGTGTTCATTTATCTAAAACATTAGAGCTTTCTTACAATCGCATATACATTTATGGTCCTTTCAAGTTAGATGCAAACAATTGGAGCCATGCCATACATTTTATTTTATGGGCATAACGTAACAAGTTTACTAGGCGACTGCGAAGTGGCATTCCAATACTGCATTCAAAGCAAAATGTTCTTGTATTAAAAAATCATATAACATTTTCAGAATAACAGTGATCAAACAAGCAAGTTTTCATGTCATGTTACTTCCATTCTGAAAGAGAAGCCACTTCAATGTCTAAGGATCAAAAAATAAAACCTTAATCCTGCGGTTACCGCGCGCATTATAATTCAAGGACACACGATTACAGCTGTGTGTAAACGGTTTTTATTTTACGGTGTGATTGAAATGAAATGTCGGCCACGATGGCGGCTCTGTTGTAGTTTCATTGTAATTTTAAGCTATCCTCGTGGAAATCGCCATACAATCTCCTTACATAAACACGCGTCACTGGATAATGTAAACTTTATAACTAGACCGTAACTTGAATTCGATTTAAGTGAAGCGTTTTGTAACAAGCGACGCAAAAGTCATATAAATCTAGACAGAAAGTAAATTAAAATTTCTTATTAAGTTTACATGTTCAAGTACCGCAAAGCTATGATAGATATCTCAAACATAGTAAGGACGTACGACTCTTTAATTAGTCAAATTATTAATTCACCGTGAAATTCTCTAGGAGTATTTAGGTAACATTATATGTGTTATCATTGTGTGGTTTATGAATTCTCGCTCATATTGTTTTTTTTTAAAGTATTCGACAATGTTTTAATTATATTTATTTATCAATTAAAAGTTCTGCAACGTCACTAAGTTACAGTAACAAATTATAACATTCACTTTCTTTCTTTAGGTCTGATTTTTTCCTCACGAATATTGAAGTCATACGTCCTTTACTAGCGTTTGTAGAGAGAGTTTGCGATGTTCCGCACTGGTGCTTTTTTTTTCAGATTTACCCTTGTGTTTTCTCAAATCTATGTTATATTATTAGTTTAATTTACCCTTCTTATTGTAAATCAATATTGTATAAACGATTCAATAAAGTAACTTTGATGTTAAATCGAGATTTTCAATTAAATCTCTTATAGTCAACGACTTGTCTCACATTTAAATCAAAATCAAATGATTAAGCTAATCATAAGATTATTACTAAACGTCTTGGAATTTTTTAAGCATTTTAAAGCTTTTAAATATTTACGATTCATTGTATACACACAAATAATTTTGCATGTTTTAATTTTTTTACCATAAAAATACTATTTAAAAGGAAAGGATTTTTAGTTTAAAAAATAATGTTTTTCTAAAGAGGTTAAAAATTACAGCGGTGAAATAGCTTTAATACCAATATATTAAAAATCAAAATAACAAAGGAACATATATTTACTTACTAGTAAAGTACGAATTATATTAAAGAAAAACAAAATAAATTAATAGAAAATTTAAGTTACATTACAATCATACCTTATAAAGTTAAATTGTTATCTTGTACCAACATTTTAAGAAATCCACTTCGTAAAACTCCAAAAGACGATGTGAGTTTACAACAATTGTGACGAAAACGTCCTCCTCTGGAATGATAACCATGCAAGCTCCTAACAACTTTTGCCATGAAATTTTTACCTAACATCTCCCTTTTTTAGTTAAAAACAACATAGGATCCGTCCTTGCTAAAGACCAGGGGTCTAATTCAAATTGTATTGTACCAAAAAATTACTGCAGAAATCCTTGTAACTCGAATCATACACGGAAATCTTTGAGTACCCAAGGACATACAAAATCAAATGAAAAAGGAAACATTCCAGGGAAACCTAAACCAGAACGGGCGCCCTTGCCATTTCGTGGTTTTCTATCATCGGTGCTCGCAACCACAAGTAAAGACAAAATTACCGCAACCTCGGCTTCAGCTGAAGAAAAAAAAGCGTACGGAGTCGGCTCTTCAACAAGCAACTGCTCTCAACCCGCCACTTCCAAATTTCGCTGCAAGATGGAAGAACGGAACCGTCCGAAAGAGCAGATAAAGCTACAGAATTTGAAAAGGACACAGGTAGAATCGTCTATTGGAGCAGAGGACGAAGCATATTCGCCGTCGCGCCCGAAGACCCCACCCGGTGTGGTGCAGCTGGCCGACGTATCGCTGCCCACCGATACCATCAAGGAGCGTTCAGAAACGACCACTGACGTTGACATGCGCGTACTACCACAATTTTAATGGACAACACCTTGCCAACGTATAGATAAAATGTTACTCATGTACTAATCCGGTATAATTAGATAATAGTTACATCAGACAAAAGCTATTTCTGACTATTCAAATTTAAATAGTCATGTTTCATTTCTAATGAGATCTCTCGTTTCTATTTATCATTTAGCTACTCGTATGATAGGAATCTCAAACAAAGCAAGGATGTATGACTCTTTAATTGCTGAAATTATTAATCCACTGTAAAATTCTGTAGCATTATTTAGGTAATATTATATGTGTTATCATCGTGTGGTTTATGAATTCTCGGTGATATTGTTTTGTTAAATAATAGTCGGCAATGTTTTAATTATATTTATTTATCAGCCAAAAGTTCTGCAAGGTCACTAAGTTACAGTAACAAATTATAACATTCACTTTCTTTGTTTGGGTCTGATTGTTTTCGCACAAGTATTGAAGTCATATGTCCTGTACTAGCATTTGTATTATCAGTTTAATTTACCCTTTTCAGTGTAAATCAATATTGTAGAAATTTTCTTTTAAATCTCTTATAATCAACGACTTGTCTCACATTTAAATTTAAAAGAAAGGAACTTCAATTTTCTTACTAGTAAAGTATGAAATTATGTTAATATGTTTGAAAATTAAAAAAGAAAGGAACTTCAATTTGCTTACTAGTACAGTATGAAATTATGTTAATATGTTTGAAAATTAAAAAAGAAAGGAACTTAAATTTGCTTACTAGTAAAGTATGAAATTATGTTAATATGTTTAAAAATTAAAAAGAAAGGAACTTAAATTTGCTTACTAGTAAAGTATGAAATTATGTTAATATGTTTAAAAATTAAAAAAGAAAGCAACTTCAATTTTCTTACTAGTAAAGTATGAAATTAT
>DWIB01000070.1:0-17951 GCA_018248155.1 Cressida cressida
ACATCATCCTATCTAGTTCTATATTGTTGTACTTGGGTGTCACTATAACATGTATTTATTGCAGGTATTTTAACAGAATACCTGTTAAGAAGCGTGAAGAGTTATTTGAGTCTAGAAATCGGTAATACGGTTTACCAATGTGTCATGGGCATTATAATAACCACTACAGTGTACAGCTTTTATCTTTTTTCTCCACTGGCATATGGTATGAGTGGCCCCTTAGCACACGAACCCAATTCCACCATGTCAGGATTGAAATGGTTGGAATCCTGGGAATTCTGAAAGATTACTATACAATGATATGTTTATAATAATATAACACTTACCCTATCTACGCTCCATTGCACCAAAAAAAAAATCTTACGTTATGAACGGGCACATAATCAACAATCAAACAAGATCTTTTTACAAACAAGTTCTTTGCTGCAATTTATACATATACCATATTGTGGTGACTATACTATTCGATAAGAAAATACCTGTATCAGTAGTCATATCCTTATTAAGAAGCCTTTAATATCTCCTTGTGATGGAAAGATGAAATTAAAGAGGCTTCTTATTTCTTTATCGAGTTTCAACACATGTACATGAATAATATTTTTGTCAACTCTTTCCATCTTCTTTCAGTCTTTTCCTGGTTAAACTACATTTTAAAATTTTTGATCCTTTTATTGATTTTTGTTGATTGCTTAATATTTGCCTTTGAAAGTCCATAGTTTTGCTTATTTACGTTCTTAACTTAATTTTTGTAAAGTATAAATTAATATAAATATAAACATTTTAAAAATTTGTCTGTTTCGTGTTGTTGTGATTATATAAGCAAAAGTGAAAAAATATTGCGATATTATTAATACTGTAATTTTCTATTTTAATAAATAGTAGATAAGTTTAGTAACGTTATAAGGATTTAGAAAAGATTTATCGTAAAAATAAAACTGTTTTATTTGTATGTCCCTCATTTTTTTCAATAAAGTCCATGAGTCATTCAAGGTCAAGGAGTACTATAAGATATTTAATAATCACCAATGGATTATGAATATGCCCTGTGGCAGCAAATACAAAAGTTCGCAAATATGGTATCTATTAGTATATTTGAAATGAAGCTATTTTATTTACATTAATATTTAATCTATTCTTCTTGTGCTTCCCAATTATGTCATGAGCACGGTCTCTACCTGAGCCAATGTCAAGTGTACATACATGTGATTACAGAAAATTTATAATACAATCATTAATCTAGCACCACCGCAAAGATGTACAGGACATGGGTCCTGCCACTGCTCATGGGTGCCGTGTTTAATGTATCACTATTTACCATAGGTTTTAACATTGCCAGGAAGTGAGGGTTACTCGCATTTTAACTTGTCAACTGTTAAAAGGTTTATTATAATTTTATTTAATTTAAAATTAATTTCTTGTTCAGCACAGGATATGGAAGTCTGCCACAATTATAGATAAATTATAGACATAGTTGTCGAGGATCTATCAAGCCAATGGTACCACAAAGCACCACAGCAAACAACAATATACCCAGACGACTGTGATACTATTAGCACCGTGTCGTACCACGGATAAGTATTAAGAATGGGTGAACGGGTGTATCTAGTCGACTCTATCAATCAGCGGCGCATTGAATGAAACAATGGACGCGTCCAATGTCTGACGCCGGCGGATACAATGCATGTGTAGTTAGTTCATTATAGTTTTAGGTGTAAATAAATTAACAGTATAATGTACTTTTGTACTATGCGTAAAAACATAAATAAAGGATAACATTGACACAAAATGCAGAAATAGAGACCACTTAATGTGGAGCAGAGCTAAATAGGCCACGAATAGGGATAAACAGCTGCCGTGAGTTTGGAGATAGACCACAATGACTTATGGTTACTGCCCTGCGCCTTGGTGCACCCCAAGAAGTCCTTTGTCAGTGTGTTTGCGGTAGAAAAGTACCGTATCGGATACCATTAGCTATCTTGTACGCAAAGCACCGGTCGCATCTCGACATCGTAATATTTACAGCCCTTATTCGTCGTTATCTTATAACCACTGGTGTGCCAGCAGTTCTAGAACCCTGGAAGTTTAGTGCATGACGATGGCAAGGATATTCCTGTGACGATACACATGACACTTCCAGTATTGCCGGCGCGGTCGCCGGTATGCAGCACGGCAATATTATTAGATTACTCGGTACTTTCCTGGACGAGAATAATCTAAGCCATTTTTATTATTTAATGACATTACTTTTGTTTTTTTATTTGCATATGTATTAAAATTTTACCTTAGAATCATTACATAATATTTAACTTAAAGCGGTAATAAACCTGGTTCAAAGATAAAATTTCTTTATAATCCCAATGTAGAAAAATGTACACAGAAATAAATAATTTTGGGATCTCAAAATACAAGACAGAGACAGGCTAGCATAATCATTTCTTAATTTAATGTTTTTTTACTAATTATAAAGGTGGAAGTCTAAACAATAAGATAAAAATATAAATTAGGTGCTTGATCATGTTAACAAAATAAAATGTGGTCTATCTGTCAAAAAAATCATCAGTAAAATATGCTGTGTATATCTGTGGTCAAGTAGATTTATGAAATGTTTTTTACAGAGCCCGAAACTAAGTATTTTTTTAAATAATATTATTCTAATAGCAGCAAAAGAGTAGATAATTTAAAATTTTAATATCGTGTTAGTTTTAAAGAATTGCTTGACAATATTTTTGACTCTGGCCATGTTGTCGATTCAATATTTGACATAAAAAAATGTAATTACAAATGGCGTTTATGTAGAATAGACAGATGTGTTCACGGCCACGATGGGCGATGATTCTTTGATATTACGAGAAGATGGATATATACGTATGAACTTTCCTGTATGTTCTCTAACGTATCATAGTAATTTAAATATAATTTTAGTAAAGACTGACGTAGGCAATGTACACGTTTTGGATGTGAACTCTGGTGTGATTCTGCAGTCATCCTGTCTTTCGAGAGGTAAGTCGGTAAAGCTTACAGGTTTTTAATACCAGAGCTACTTTAACATTTCAATTTATAAGTTTCCAAATGTAATAAATGAATACCGATCGCTTGCGTCTTAATTATTTTCATACATGATTCCTCTATGTCTTACTACTTTGTTTGATTTTGACATATTTCTGTAAACAATTCGGAAGGTGCCGGATTTTTTTCGCGAGGTTTGAAGGTCTTTCATTTATGTTGGTGTTTTAGAGGATGGAGAATTACGAGGCGTGGAATACGCATCGGGCGCCGATCGTGTGGTCTTATGGGACAGCAGTTGCATCGGCGCTCGCACCGACTACAATGGGGTACTACTGCTGCACACTGCGTTGCAGTGCCCATTGCCCCCCGAACAATCTGACAATATTATAAGGATTGAACTTGTCCTTTCAGAGGTATGTTACTTTTATAGATTGTTCCATATAGCGTTATTAAATGTTGTTATCGGAGACCTGCTAGAGAGGTTCTACCGCAACGCTTATTTCTGCTAAAAAACAGTAGTGCGCAAACATTACTGTCTTTTTGTCTTAGGGGCACCATAGCTTGTGACATTCCTGGCAGGACTTAAAATCCCATGTCCAGGGGCGACAAGCGCAATGGTACCACATTGCGCTTGTCGCCTTCTAATTAGTGTGACATTGTTATGGGTGAGCATATCGTTTACCATTACCCTAACATCTTGATCGTCTAGTCTCTTAACTTTCTTATAGTAAAAAAATCTTATATTAAAAGAATCATTAATTACTTAAACCTATACACCTTGCAATCAACAAACTATTTTTTTATATTCGTTTACTGTATTGCATTGCACAACATATTGTGATGCTTTTTAAGAAAATTTCTGCATCAGACAAACAATACTGATGATGATGTTACATTAATTATGTTCTTTTTAAAATAAGTATTAACACAAACTATAAACTGAAATTGAGATTAAGTTCTATACCAATATCTTTCTACATATTTTACTAGATTATTCCTCCACATGCATTTATGGGTATGTGTGAATTCATGTCCATCAAGGCTTTTTATTGGCACATAGTACGAGTCTTAGTTAGTCATTGATTATCTTCGCTCTGATCTCTGGGTTGGAGTGATTTTTTTTAATAGATATTGAATGGCAACTATGCAGTAAAATTTTTCTTAATATAATTGATTTGCCTGCTTCTGGAAACCACCATGTTTTAATGAATAACATTGAATATATATAATTTTTTTACGATCTTTCATATTACTTTAAACTTGTTTCTTACTAACAGATTACTTTTGATAATGTACAAAGAATGGCACAGGCATAATTATGTATTATTTAAACTTATTTGTATAGTTAATTCAAGAGAGATCAAATGACAAGTGATTAACAGGATAAGTTAAGAGAAGGTTTAAATAATTTCAATGTATAATTATTAACCCACTATACATATTTAAATGTAGTATTCAAATTTTTTAAACCTTGACACCAAGACACACTGTCAAATTACTAGAAAATATTTGAATAATATAGCAGAAAATAAAACATTTGATACATGATATTTTATTTGGTTCCCTTTCTTATTATCGTTGGTAATTTCTAGTGACTCTTAAATAATTAAACTTTGTGTTAATACTAACTCCCATTAGGGTGGTGTTACATAAGTGTTTTTCACATAAGGCTATTTTCTTTTTTTATTTCCATACTTTTAAAATACTGAATGTAATGAGTTATTTTATAGAATTATTTTTGTTGATTAATCTAATGTTTGGGTTCTTCGAATGGTAGTTTAAATTATTACATGTGATACAATAAAAAAAGTCAATGTCTTTAGGTAAGTTTATATAGGTAGGAAACTGCAACAGAGTTTATTATCATCATTTATATATCATCTTTAGCTTAATATTATTCCAATAACATGAATTTTTCCAATTCATATTATAAAGTTTATTAAAGTATTACTTCAAATTGTTATATGCAGATAATGGATAATTTACTGATAGGTGAAGGCCTTGTTTTATCTATTAAAATAAAAAACAGGACCAGTCACAAAAGTAAATGAAAATTTGTACTTAACTTATTCTACCCACAGTTTACATTAACAGCTAAATATTACATAATATACTAGTTATATATATTATTATAGAAAGTACTCAACATTATAATAATTACCAACAAACTGCTCTAAAAATGTTCCCACAATGAGAGAGTTGCGTTATTTTGTCTACTAGGCTCACCGTTTACACACATCTAATATTATTGGTTGATAATTTTTGTTAATTTGAAATATGAATTTAATAGCAGAATCTAATGAAAAGGCAGCAGTGAGGACTCTAATATTTTACAGGCCGCTTGAAATGTTTCAATTGTTGAATTATTTCTCAATAAAGTTAATAAGTTTAAAATATGTGGTCCTATTTTTGTTACAAATTGAAGATCAACAGTTGTTTAACAATTACCTATTTTAACAGGCGGTGATTCTCTACCAGTGTCTGCAGAGTCTGAACACGCATTCCATCGAAGGCCTTTCAGATTTTGTCAATGCTCTCAAACTTGCCATCGACGCTGAACCTGTTCGGAAGGGTGTTAAAGCACAAAAGGTCTTATAAATTTTTTTATTGTTGTACTGTCAGCAGTTACACCATTTCACTACACCATTTCACTGATGCTCGACAAAAGTTGTCATATATAATCTGTTGTTTTACAAAATTAAAAAACTCTGAAATCATGTTTACAAGATTTTTTTTTCTGGGAAGTGGTTTTTCAATATTTATATTTATATTGTTTAAAAAAAAAGAATTTTTTGGAAATCAATAAAATGAGTGGTAAGTGAAACTTAAATCCTTCTTTTTGCAGTGGAGTACAGTTATGATCTCACTGCCGCAATCCACCTTCCGACAAGTAATGTCGGGAGTGGTCCAAGAGCTGAAAGGACAAAATCGGCGTGTGCCGGCGCTGGCCATTGCCTCCGCCTTGGGGCAACGTGCTAACGAGCTTATGCCCAGCTTCCGGGACGAGGATTCGAGAAGTAACATGCACTCAGAGGCAGCCAGAAAGTATACTTTTAAGCGGTGGCCACATATGGACTACAAGTGAGTAATTCTTTGAAAGTTTTAAAAAGACTTAAACTATTTTATATGAAAACTTTGACATTAAGGTCTGTGATAACAGATAACTATTCAGATTACTTCCCTGTTAAGACGATTTTTTTTTTATTTTATTTAAACAATTTCCAAAGCAACAAAACAATAATAAACAAACATTAGTATAAATTAAAATGAAACGGTACGGGTTTAATTTCTTTAATATAATATCGGTGCATTTAGTTTCCCGAACAACTAAACCTTTTTTGATGAATTTTGCTTCTTGGTTTCCGATAATACTATGTTGACACAAATCAATACAAAAGGTTTTTTTTGTTTGTGGAAGCTCTTTGTTACTGGAGACTGTCTAGGAAAGTACCACCGAAGCGTCTATTTCTACTGCAAAATAGTAGTATGCAAATATTTTTGTGTTTCGGTTTTAAGGACGCTGTAGTTAGTGAAATTACTGAGATGAACATCTTATGCCCCTGAGCCACCGGATGCACCTAAAAGTGCCCGCTACATTGTGGTGGTGTACCATTCTTATTGTTATTGTACCACATTGTTATGGGCGAGCGTTTTATTTAACATCATCAAATTAATATCTCGCTCGTATTGTTGCTTACTTAGTGTGTATATGTAACAGATGACAAGTAATTTATAATATTAAGTGAGAATGCTTAGTTGTTATAATGTTAACCTCCTGTTAGGTGGGCGCTGCCGGCGCGTATGGCGCAGGCCGGCTTTTACCACCAACCGTCGCCGAGCGGCGACGACCGTGCTATGTGCTTCATGTGCATGGTGTGTCTCGTGTGCTGGGAGAAGTCCGACGAGCCATGGGTGGAGCACGAGCGGCATTCGCCCACCTGCCCCTTCGTGCGCGGCGAGTACACACACAACGTTCCTATCTCCGTGAGATATCTTTTAACTTTATTTTTTAAACTAAAATAGGCTTGTGCTTGACTATGCTCCTTCCTAATGAAAAGTGAAAATGTGGCTGGTCTTGAAGAAACTTATTCACTTTCTCCTTGAAAGAATTCCACATTGTAATTGGACCAATAACATCTATGCCAGCAGAAGTGTTCCATACCACTGTACGTATTATAATACGTTTTGTCATTATGCCTGGAATATCAACAACCAAAGGATGCATGCGGGCCATGTGTCCACACATCATAGTAAATGCAATCTCTAGAACATCAAGAACTAGCTATCTTACGTTGGTGACCCAGGCTCTCCGGCTTTGTACCAGTTAACTCCCGGTTTTCGACTATTCTCTTAGCGGATCTCTCCATTGAATGAAGAATCGTCGGGCAATCCACTATCGCACATAGCAAAAGCAATATATTGTTTTTGAAAAGTTGCAATGTTACGAAGATGATGCATCTTCTTGAGATCCCCCATGAGACTTGGCATAGTCACACCAAGTGAACTAAAGCCTCAACAAAAATAAGATTAAATAAAAAACAACTGAAGGCGATCAGCGCACTCCGAGATTTCATAAAGGAAAGCGGGAACTAAGGGTGAATGGCCTCCTCTTTGCAGTGAAAAGACATGCCTGTGGCAATATTAATAATAATGACAATAATGTTTATTCTCATTTAATGTCTAATACGTTGTTGCAGTTGATTAAATTGCAAATCTTCTTTAATGGTGGCTTCAGTTTTTATTATTTATTTATATGTTCATAGCACATATTTTTACATTATTTTTATTTATTAACATCTGTCAGGTAACAAACGCGACTGCATGTGCGGTGTCTTCTCCAAACGTAACAGTCGTGTCGAAGGGCAACACTGGTGACCTGATTGCCACCGGTACGTCTGAGGGCAAGATCAATGTGTGGAGTTTCGATTGTGGCCTCAAGCTCGTCAAATTTGTTCACATTTCTGCATATGATTCCATCTTCACTGGAATACTTAGTGGTGACTGCAGCAACAACGTTTGGTGTAACTCAATAGAAAAAGACACCAGTAAGTTCATGTGTATATATTTTGTTATTTTTCAATTTACTGTGTTTTGTCTGTTTTTCTCTTTTAAAGAATTTTTTTTTTTCAACAGCTATATATGGTATCGAACTTACGGCAATGGCGTTCGTCGGCATGGTTTCGAAACAGGAAATTTATTCACTGACACAAAGTATCGATACAAGTGAAAAGGAAACGATGAGCAACAGAACGAAACCATCTCTTGTATGTGCTGTCATCGCTACTAAAACCGAGCCCCCACTGCCTGATCAACCGATCACAGTTGATGTAGGTAAAGCACTTTTCGACGCAGGGCTAGCAGATCAATCCACAGAGAGTGTCACAGCTATGAATGTGCAGAACGAAGCCAAGAACAACCGGAGGCCAGATGTAATGCTTTTCCTATTAACTTACGATATATACAACTCACCTGCTGGCTCTGTAACCACAGTTGTGCACACATCTAACAGTAGTAATTCTAAAGCAGGCGGCAGTAAAAAAGTGTGTCCCATTCAGAGAACAGATGACGCCAATTTGTGCGACGAAATATATTTCCAATATTCTGACGAGGAGACTGAGCTTGCCCATTGCGCTAACGCTTTCCTAGACGAACAGCTAAATAATGCTATTAAATTAAATGCATCATCCAGCAAAGAGGACTCTAAGTTTTGGGAACCTAAAAAGATTATGTTTACGAAGCACTTCAAAGTGCTCCCGCCGTCACCACCCACTGCCACCTATTTGCCATCATTATCCGAATCTGGAGAAACGTCGATGCTTGATTTAGTTGGAAATATTTCAAAGATAAAAAGTTGGAAGAGTGGCCATTTAGAGTCTATTGGTACTAAAATTATTGATCAGACTGACGCCGTACATATTGAGCCCGCTATAATACCAAACATCACCCATTATTTCAACATCACTAGTCCTTTGGAAATATCTGATTTGAAATGGTATGAAGATGGTGATGGAAATGAAAAAATCAAACTTGCTCCATTCCTTGCAAATAAAATTGGAACTCAGACTATTGTAAGTAATACCAATAATGACAGATTTGATAGTGAGCCTCCGCAGGAAGAGGTAGTAACACAGGCTGTAGCTGTTCAGTGCTTGCGTTTTCCATCCGGTTTGATCCTTAAAGACGAATCTAAAGTGACACATCTTCTGCCTACTGAAGACAAGGAACATTTACTAGTTATTATTTCTTGTATAGAGCAAACCAAAGAACAAGAAACTGATAGTGATGGAGACACTAAAATGGACGTTGATGACAGTTGTGAAACTGATAAGAATAACAAATCTGACACAAAAGCTTATTTTATACTTTTTAAAATAAATAACAAAAGTACTGTTTATACATTGGAAGATAACCCAGTGACTATTAAAGAAGTGCCATATAATGAAAGTCCAGTAGATTTATGCCTTCTACCCATCGACAAGCATGATCGTTATTCTTTCGCTACTATAGGAGTCGATGGAAGTTTGAGGCTGTATTCATTACCTGAATTTAAATTATTGTCTGAAAAGTCTGTGCCCAAAAGTCACTTCACATCAGTTGTATACTGCACATCTGTTGAACAGCTCAGTGTATCTACTAAACATGGAATGATATATTTTTATGCATTTAATGATACAGAGAAGGATTCCCCTGGTGACGTAATTGAAGAAAAATTTTCCAATGTAGATTATGACATGATGTGGGATGATTCATCTGGACAAACTGCCAAAACTACTGGCATCATCGCTAACAAGCCGCATTTAAATCTTGCTGATTTAGAAACATTGATTTCACTTACCGGCCTGTATGGCTTGAACTCGACCGTGCCTTATAGCACTGTAGTTCCTGGGTTCTGGTGTGAACTATCGCCCGCTCAGCGGTCCAGGTCTGACCATCACAATCATAGATCATGGAGATTACAGAACACGTCTTCCACTTGGGATGAGCATGTTTTGGAGTTAACTGTGCCATATAGTGTTTCCCTTGCACATGTAGAATTCGGTTTTACGTTACATGCCGCAAGTGCAGCGAATTTGCCCATCATACAGGTCACTTTATTAAAACAAAATTTACACGGAATTGGATATAAGAAGGATGCGTCCTTCTGCCCACGGTCAGATTCACCTATACATTTTCCGGTTATTGACGCCGATTTGCCGACTGTTGAAAATCCAGTTAATAGTGAGGAATATCTCCAAGCACACAATGCAGAAATACTTGCTGGACCTTTGTTACTCTCTTCTGGGTTAGATTTGACCCAGCAATCTGGCACATTAGTGCTGACCAGTCCGCAATTGTTTCGAGCAAGAGGCAGAACATTCCTGATTCATATAAAAACATTATTTGATCCAGCTAAAGACATGATTAAATGTCCTAACAGGTGTGAGACTCCTAAAAAATCAGGTTTTATAGGATGCGATTGGTTACATCAGATTTCGATAACTGTACGGTCGGGTCCCCATACTGCGGTACCAATGGAGCGCCAGCAGCGAATAACAATGCTTGAATCAAATAGTTTTTTGAATAATCTATGTGAAATGGCAATAAACGACAAGACGGGAAATGAAGAACGGCACCTAGCACTAGATCTTATTAATTGGGTCCTGTCTATACGGCTACAGAGGATTCGATTACCAAGGACAGAGAAGAATAGGGATGAAGAAAGTCCTACAGAAGTTCAACAACTTCGTTGTGTTTCTGTAATTGAAAAGTATATTGATATTATTGTGAGGAACTGTATACTGTGTGCTAACAGAAGTGTGGCTAAGAAATGGGTCAAAATCATTCTTATTACCAGCGAGTAAGTTTTACTGATTTCCTTATTTTTTATTATATAGTTGTTAATATTTCGTCATTTACATATTATTAGATCTTTGCCATTTCTACACACGCTGAAACGGGTTCTCAGGGGCATTCTTTCATATTACTAGAACCCTTCTTTCTTCCTGAGGCGAGCTATATACCCATCTCGGTTTATGTTCCGCCACATGATGAGCAGGGAGGGTTTTTTTTTTGGCATTTTGCGCGGCGATGTGAATCTCTGTTTATTTATAATACACAAAGCATAATAGTATCCAATACCTTACATTGTTTTCATTTAATTACAATGGTACAGTACTGACTATGGCTACAATAACCGAGTAATCAGGGGACCGCCGGCTTCGTCTTCAACTGTCTGTTGTCTGATCATGTAGTATGATGTCGCTAGTTGTGACACCGTCGGTTAGATGTAACCTCACCTGCTATAGTTATCATTTGTCTTTAACTGTGGCTTTTATTTCCTGTGCTGCGCAAATATCTTGATGAAATTAAGTGGGTTAAAATAAAATGGTTTCTTAATCACACAGGGGTGTAAAGCAATTGCCTCGGCCGTCTAAAACAACATTTGAGCAGAGTCTGTCGCGGAGCGTGCTGGCCTGCGTGCCATACATCGGAGCGTGCGAGTCACCCGGCGCACTAAAGTGGTTGACGGCATTGATCCAACATGCGGTACCCCGCGCCTCGGCTGCCGAGCTCGTCGCCAAGTGCTTCGACTTGCTGGAGAAAAGTGCAAAATGCTTACATAATAGAATTGACGTTTACAGTCACCTGTTGCGTGCCAGGTATGGTATATTCCCCTATAGCGTACTTACATTAACACCTTAGATTATGACCAGATCAGTAGCTGATTTTGTTTTGATAAATTTGCAGTTGAATATACCAATATTGAACTTTATGTTAAGCCGGTACTAGATTAGTGCATTTTTCTATCAAAGACTAACTTTTACATTTAACAAGAATGTGTATCAAGGTTAAGCACAACTACAGCTATTATTGTTATTATAAGGCTATAGTAAATACTTGTACTATATTGTGTTAAAAATGTTTTATGTAGTAGATGTGTCTAATCTATCTTAATGTGATGTCAGGTTTGGATTGTACGGGTTACCACTAGAGCGTAATATCTTCACGACAGAGCCGCCAGAACTGACCTACAGCCCCACTCCGTCTTTTACTTACGGAAAAGCATTCGAAGGTGAAGTTCACGCGCCCTTCACTGTCAATCCTGATTACCAGCTCAAAGATCTCCTGAACTTACCACAAGACATAGGTAATTTTCATATTTAGTATCCGGAAATAATTGTCTACAAATAATTTGTCCAAATGGCTGAATTTGACCTTTTTTATTTAATTTTCTTTTTCACTTGTTTCACATTAAACTTACATCACATCTCTGGATCACCCTTGTTTTCAAGAAGACAATTCGATTATTTTTGTTTTTACTACTCTCCTAAAATTCTTGAGATGAGAACCAGTTTCATTAGATGTAATTTACTATTTCTGAAGATTCTAAAAACGGAGGCGCGAACTCTGGTGCATGGTGGGCAACCGGTCCGTCGACCGCGGCCTGCAGCGCAGCGGCCGGCGAGGCACTACCGTTACACGTTTATAGCTACGTAGCCTCCGACGGCACCAAGCTAGAGTCTGTCACCACTAAACACCAACCCGCCGTAGTCAGCACGCTGCCCACAGACACCCATCAGGTAACTTGGCTAACTAAATAATCTCGATTGCCAGAGGCCTGTCTCCAGTAGCCATTTGCTAAACTTTCTAATTTCCTCTTCCTTTTCTTGTATTTAGTTACAAACTTTTTTTAGTTAGTAACAGCTCCTTCCATTGCTACTATGCTAAAGTGTAATATGATCATCAAGGTTACATTCATCTCATTCCGTAAAAGAAAATTGGTAGACATAGCAATGTAACATTTAACTTTACTTTGGAATTTCATTAAATGAAATCAACATACAACATATAACAATAACATCGTCACTATATTCCAAAACGCATGTGCATTTTGGAATATAGTGATGATGTTATAGCTGTGGATTTGCCATCTGAGGAGGTCAGCAAATCAAGTAGATTAAGAAAAACCTTACCAATAGGCCAAAGATAATAAAATTGCGGTTAATACAATAAATTCATTAATTCTCTTAGCTATGGACGGTTGTGAAAGAGGGTCAAGCTAAACAAACGTCGCAGGATCCTGGTTCTCTTGACGATATACAAAGCTCCATGATGGAATGTGATCCACATGAAAAACCTGTGCTGAAAGAAGACAAGTTCTTTAAGGTATGCACTCTGTGATTCTAGTTTGTATCACGTACATTGTCCCACATTGCTGTAAGCTTGATGTTTGACTCCTTAATAAGGAATAAGGAGATTCTAAACATAACAAAGATAGCTGAAACAGTGCTGTAGATTAATAAACAAAAACAATATTTTGTGCGCTTCATTATATGAAATCATTTCTATACCAGTAAGACTTTTACCTAGTTACATTCAAGATTTATCTATTTTTGTAAATACGTTACTTGAATCCTTTTTATGTTCATTCACTTAAATTTTATGTGATGTTAATGATTTTTTTTCAAACATGAGTTAAAAAGAGCTATTTATTAGGATCAAGAGCAGTGCAGCATACCGTGGGTGTCGCTGGTGGGCCGGCCGCCGGAACACACGCTTGTGGTGGAGCGCATGCACTCAGGAGCGAGGCGCTTCATTGTCCTTGATTTCGGACATACATATAGACTTACAGATGTGGTAAGAACACTATTTAGAAATTTTTTGTGTATTTTAAAGTAGGCAAGGAAATACATTATTTAAGCTTTAAATTGAGGAAGACAATGTTCAAATTTTTTTTATTTAGTTAAGAGTTCAATTGTCCTTTACAGTTGGTATTTTTTTTTTTAATTTACTTTTGTAATTCTTAATGTATATGTAAGAGGGGAACCGGAAAATAATGTAATTTCTGCGTATGTCAGTATTTGATTGTCATTTTGTTGCTCAAATGGTAGCTTGGTTAAGAGGCATTCCAAAGACCGTGGGGTGATTGACTTTTTTTACGTATGGATATTTTAATGACTTTTTTTATAATTATGGGTAAAATGATCGGCTGAATTTCAAAAGCAATACACATCCGACATTATATACTTTTTAAGTTTTGCATGGAAAAAATTGGAATAGTCTCAACCAAACATTTATTATATTTGTTCTAATGCATTAGACAAAAGTGATTTTTCGTAGTTCAAATCAGGTAGTTTTAATATTTTCTACTTCGGCGTCAGCAAGGCTATCAAAGTGATAAGGATCGAAGAGGGAGTGTCAGGCAATTGAGGAATTGTCAAAAAGTCCTAGCTAACCTAGTCAACAATCCAAGAATATTTGAAACTGATTGATAAAGTAAGCAGGGCATATGTTTGAGTCCTGCATCATTTGTCTGAACAGAAGAAGGGCGACTGGTGAATCACTCGTACACGAGGTGGACTAGCGGTGTACTATCGGCATTGTTCGTTTCGGTTTGCTGAAACGTGGACAAACTATTAATGCAGACCATAACAGTGAACTATTGTAGCGAGCCAATTAATGTTAAATGGCAAAGGCCAGCGACACAACCGAAAGGCGTCACTTAAACACTACAATGCGAGACCGCACTGTGTATGGCTATAAATAGTAAATAAATTGGGGTGGTGCCACATTCACCGTATTAGCC
This sequence comes from Cressida cressida, assembly GCA_018248155.1. Classification (NCBI taxonomy): domain Eukaryota; kingdom Metazoa; phylum Arthropoda; class Insecta; order Lepidoptera; family Papilionidae; genus Cressida; species Cressida cressida. The sequence continues at coordinate 14,573 of DWIB01000070.1, forward strand.
CGGTGTCGCCTTACCTCAGGGCTTCTTAAACTTTTGTCATTCACGACCCCATTTATGATTACGAGTTACACGATTGACGAAAGTTATATTATAGACTAATTAAAAACGTATATGTAATTGTAGTTAGCATTAAAAACGTTGTTGCTTTCCGGTCCCCTTCCCTTATAAGATGTATAAGATGATTTCATCAAGCATTGTAAAAAATCTATTGAGGATATATAATATATAAAGATAAATTGATTGGTAGTAAATAATTTGTCATTTTTTAGTATTCTCTCGTAACAAATTTAAAATTTTTTGTGTAATTAATATCTGTATTTGTAGATAATTCCATCATGCCCAGACCTGGTGACGCTCGCTATCGACGTGTGGGTGGCAAATGAGGAAACTGAATGTGTAAAACTGGCCTTCGCCACTGATATTGCTTCTAAGAACCTCGTGGTCACCGACATACAGCCGCCGCCTCTGTGCAGATACATGAAGGTTAAACATTTGCAAGTTTTAAAACGTGTTTGCCTTTTTAAACAATGACATTGAGTTCAAATGATGCTTGGCAATATTTCAGATTACAACAATAGGCCGTTACGGCATGTCAGCTATGAAGTGCAGGATTATATTGGGTTGGTTCTTTGGAGAGATTGCAGAAGTGCCCAATGTTCAGGCTTCAATCAATGCGCTTAATGCACTACACCAAGACCTCAGCTGCAGATTCCAGTCAGTCAATTTTTTTTATATGGTAGCTCTTTAGGTGGAGATAATGATCGCGACAGTTTCTTCAGTAGAATGCATGTTATATATGTGGAATTGACGTAACCATAACATGAATCATATGTTCATTTAAAACATCCAGAGTTTTACACTTGTAAACCACCTATAATACCTTAATTGAAGTAGGATAATTTATAAGCGACGCTAAAAAAACACAAGTTGATAAATGTAATTAATATAAGCCAATTTACAAGCCTTGAATTATAAATCTGTGTTTTAATATATTTTTTTAAATATACGTATTTTGAAACAGGTTAGCAACTGGCAAGCTAAGGGACCTATTGAATTCTTATCTGAGTTTATACAACGGGAACGCTGCCCACATGATGGCATACTTTAACTTAAATAAAGAAACTGACCCTAAAGTGATAACGACATATCAGGAGTGTATAGATCTTCAGCTGCAGATGCACAATTGCAACAACATATTGAAAAAACTACATAAGACTACTGCCTGGGATAAACACACAGTAGAGGCGATCAACAGAGGTCTTGTAACGCCAGAGTCACTGCTCGAGAGGGCCTCCACTGATAAACTGCGGGTTATAGGAGAGAACATTGTAGAAGTGTTACTTCATTTCATGTTTCAAATGGATGATGTGGTATGATTAGTGTTGACTTTTTTATATGATAAATAAGCTCATAACTATGCTGTGATAGTTAGCGCGGTATGGTCTAAATTGTGCTTAGTTCTTTAATACATAAGACGATAAGTCTTTACCACTCCAATTTCTCTGGTTACAATGCTTTTCATAGCAATTTGAACTAATGCATGGCAGAACTATTGAAATAATGAAAGGGATTTTTTGTTAGTTAAGGAAGTGGTTTCGTTCTATAAAACACTCTTCAGTCCACAGATTGTGTAGAGGTTACAGGATTTCCATTCCAACATCCTTAACGATAAACTGTGAGACTTTGTTTTGGACACGCTGCTCTCATCATGCATGCTCCCTGGTAATAAAGAAACCTATTGTAAGTCAAGTTCGACATTAATATTACATTTATTTACAGCAATACCCGCCTGTGACGAGCGAATGGTGGACTCGTGTGTCTCCGTTGTTGTGGACAAGCTGTGCGCGCAGTGCGGCCGCGCTGGGGACTTTGATTACGCGCTTTTGTGGGTCTGCGCCCTGGTGGGGAGATTGCCTTGCGGATGCCCTCGCTGAGGCATACTCGTCTCATGACGCACCGCCGCGTTCACTGGAAAGGTTAAAATTTTTGTTTTAATGAGTATGAACCGACGATCTGGTGAATTTATCGATAAAGCTCTGATTCGATTGGTATTGAAATCTTTGGGTGATACATATGTCCAGCATGAGACTCAACATCACCTGGTAGGAATGAAATGTAGAAATTCGTAACTTTACGATTACAAACGAGATAACATTATGCATCATAGCCTACCCTTTCAAATTAACCACACTGGTTATTTATACACTGATCAGAAATAAAGTTGACTGTCTTAATTTATTGGTCCAAACAGGATTTTGTATTCTTCGAAAATTCTCACCTTTGCGTCTTTTACTAAGGAGTAAGACTCTTTTGCTGGAGACATTGTAGACAGGTATCATTGTAGCTGCTGTTTCTGTCGCCAAACAGTTGTGTGGGGATATAACCGTGTTATGATTTGAAAGACGTGTTAGATAATGGAATTACTAAGGTTAACAGATTACGTTTTGTCTTGATGTGACGAGTGCAATGTTATGTAGTGTTTACCATTTTGCTTAGTATCATGTTGCTATAAGGTAAGTAAGTGTATCATTAACCATCAGGTACACATCTTGTTTTATTATAATTCATGACAACCATTATGATTGTTTAGAAACACAATTGAAATTTGTTATTATTTTTAAGACATTTTTTGTAAAGCTAATTTGTTTACGCAGATTCATTTTACGCATTCAGAACTGCCCTTGTAGAGATTGTTAGCAAAGGTTATACTATATATAATGTGTATGTTCTAGACTTGTAAAAGTGTGAACAGTTGTTAGCTACTGTTGCTACCGGCCAATATGTTATTGATTTGTACTTATATATAGACATGTATAGACAAGTTCAACTTTTTACATTACATGGTATATCCATCTATGTACACACGACTATCAATAGTCACAATTTTGGAATTGTAGTAGTAAAATTTCTGGTATTTAGCTATAAAAAAATTAACACAGACTTTTTTTGTAGATGCCTGGTAATTGTGATGTACATGTGTCGAAGAAGCATGTATGCACATCTCAACACTGGAGGCTTGGGTGTTACGGGCGCACTGGCTACCCGTTTGCTGTCTCTACTTCAGGGCTCCGGGGTACATCCCGCACTTTTAGCAGCATTGCTCACATGCTTAGCCTCAATTCTAGATGCTGCTCAGCCGCCCCTACCATTTAACCAAAAACATCCTACAGCGGCAGGCTCTCAGAGATATAAGAGGTAAGTTAGTTTTACATTCAATATTCAAAATTATTCGGTAATGGTATGTTGATCAGAAACAGAAATCTAGTCATTTATTTCTTCTGCATGGGCCTTTGAGTCGTTCTACCACTTTCTATTTGGGGTGGAAGGACCATAGGGCATGGGTTATTGGACTTTATGAGATTCAAATAATACGCTTTGA
>DWIB01000071.1:0-17910 GCA_018248155.1 Cressida cressida
TTAAACTACCCATATTTTAAATTATACCTGACCTAAAGGAAAGTAACAGTATATCTCTAGTATATATCGGTCTAGATACTGAATAATTTTTTGTAAACCACTCACTTTCACTTTCACTAACACATACTAAATTAACTATACTAAATAAATTTTGTTATAATATCACGCTGGTAAGAACGTTACTAAAGTAACGATTGATTTATTCCCAATTATCTACCTCATCTACTAATATCAATCTTTTAGTTTTTGTTTCGAATAACGCGTGTCATTCAAACCTAGTATGCCGCCGGACGGGCGTTGCGTTTCCCTCCAGCGCAGCCAGGCCAGCGCGTGCTGCTGGTACGGCAACAGCTCCGTCTTCAAGGCGACGGGCACGTTTGCGAGTTCGTGCTCGGACGGGCGCGACGCGAGCGACTCGTGCAGGTCGCGCAACCGCTCCAGTATCAGATTGCGTTCCGCCATATGAGTCGCCATCGCTAAGTAAATGTTACTATTAGTAACCAGTTAGCATCTTTAATCAAATTCCACCAGGTTTGAGACTAAATCTTTCTTGTTAAAAACATATAAATAGCTAGCGCTAGCACGTATATACATAAACGATATACTTGCTAGCGCTTTCTGTACAGCGTACGACCTTTACCAGATCATAGGTCCACAATGATGTTTTCCTGGGCCATGTGTCTACTAATATGCAGTTGCAACTCTAGAACTTAATTGCCCCATTGGATGTCAATCCTTTAAGCAATATTCCTTTTCAATTATCACCAGAGTCTAGCAACACCCCACCCATCAGCATTGGAACAACATAGAGACGGCTTACATCTTCCTCATGGATTGCCGTTATTACCGTTATGAAAACCTTACCATAGCACAGTAATGAATAAATGTCAATGTACATGAATAAATTAATAAATGACTGTCATACCATACCTTGCTTGCCAAACATCCTTGGCTGCACTTTATCGCTTGCCTTTTTTATATCCTCCCATGTGAGACCCCTATTCTTCTCTAGATTAAAACCATCCTTTGCAATATCTTCAGTAGTAGGTTCATCTGACGAAACATACATGCCTTAATTATAATAAATGTTTAGTACTTATGAAGATAATATGTTATGATAAAATATTTGAGTTTTTAATAATTGATGTGATGTGATCGATTGCGCGAGTGATTTCGGCTCCCTCTAAGATTACATTCAAGTAAATGACAGATTGTTACAGTTTTGCTACATGTTAGTTTTAAAATATACATTGTCTTCTATACAATAAAGTTTCATAAAATGGAACTGACCTGGTTCGACCAACATGGCGGCGACTTTGTCCCCCTGCTGACGCACCTCCTGCTCTAGGCTCGACAGCCGCTTTGCCAGCTTGATGCCGCCGTCGGGCAGCATTCTTGGGTCTGTGTTCTCCATCAGATGCTGCAAACATGTGTGTCGAAACGAACACTTTCACATTGTGTTTTTGCATATCCATTATATTTTCAAATTTTTAGCATGATGAGGACCACCACTGGTGCGCTTGCCTGATGTATGTTGTTGTAAGTTTAACTATAGTATATATAAAATAAAAGTTCATTGAATTGAATGAAGTGTTGCGTGTAAAATACAATAAAATCTACAACTTTTACAAGGTTTAAATATTAGTGAGACTTCACATGTGTTACTTAGGTGAATGTGTCTGTGTATGTGTACGTGCATGTCAACATTTCCTCATAAGAGATGTTCGTGCGAACCCTGACGCTCTGGAGAGCCAGCCGCAGCTCCTCCAGTTTCTGTAACTCGTTGTCGCGCACGTGCTTCTTGACGTAGATCACGCGGCCGGGTTGGCTCGCGGGCAGCAGGTATTGCTTCATGTCCATGTTTACTTTCTGCGTCTCTCCCTTCTCTCTCTCTTTACTTCTATCTTGTGACTTTTTCGCCTTGGGCGATTTCTTTTCATCTTTCACCTGCAAACGAAAATAAGTAAATCTTAAAGTAAGTAAAGACAGACGAGAACATTAATTCAATTAAAATGTTAAAAGAGCCCCCACAGAAAATTAATACATATTATGTTTTGTAAAAGTTGTTTAATAAATATTATGTAAACGACAAACAAGTGTTTGATCGTGAACAAAAATGGAGACGAATGATGTAAGCTACAAATTAAAACATACTGCTTTACAAAACTCTAAATTATTAGGGATTGTTTTGTTAACACTTATTAAACAATAATTGTAGATGAAAGTGGCGCGGCAAATCTATATTCAGGTGTTATTAATTAATAAGTAAATCTGTAATGTGTGATAATGTTTTCGCTGATAAGACCTTTGGCGTCGTTCACAGCTCATTGAATGCTGGGTATACGGATCTGCTATCCACAGCTAAAGCTACTCGGCCGTAGCAGACAGGCAGGTGCCGGTTAGTTCTACGAGCGCCAAGCCTTGTGAATCCAGCGATCCTTCAAATGGGTGGTACTACACAGTTGTATGAATTCTATTGCCACCGAGACAAGCTGTAGTGATCTGACATACAAAGAGCGTGCAATACTATCAAAATAATCAATTTGTGATTCTTTAAAAAAATTCCCCATCTGTTCTTATATCATTTTTTTAATAAACGTAAGATGGTTAAGGTTATGAAAACAAAAGTAAAAATGTTAGAATTTTAAAACGCTTTAAAACAAACATACCTGATTGATCATAGGTACTTCGTTTCGAAGTTCTGATTAAGATCTAGCGTCTATCCAGGCCTTGATAATCATTAAAATAAAAGTAATAATCAATTGCGTGAGTAACTGATAATTTATATGCTAGAGGTTCAACGAATTGCCGCTTTAAACAAATAATACTGAAAAGAGCACTTAATAATGGGTGTGTCCCGCGCCGCACAATGCTTTCGGGCGACTGCGGCGAGAGCTACTTACTTTTTTATTTTATTTTTTTAAAGGAAAGAAATAACGTTTACCCACTTGATGTTTATACATGAAATGTGACAATGCTGTACAGTTAGAACCCTCTCTTCGCGCCTCGCCCCACAGACAAACAACTTGTTTTTTGGGCGCAGATTTTGAAATAAAGAAATGCTTTATTTGTCCAACATTGATTATGTGTAATACAAAAGACCACTCACAATGCAATTGAACAACTAGATACAGTTCATGTAAGATGATGTGTTCAGCATACACGTAAAACTGATATATTGATAATAGTCCTATTAAAAAACCTAACTCAATGGTGGGAACTGTACTTAGTCGTAATGATTTATACATTCAGAGATATTATGTTTATATTAATTTATACAGGCATTTTCAACTGACAAACAACCTTGTTATTTTTTTGTATCTTATTTTGTACTCAATTTGAACAATCGCTTTTTTAGTGTCAAACAAAATGACTTAATGCCCCTAAAAACAATATTAAATAAATAAGCAACCAATTTATTGGCGACCCTGCTAGGATCTAGCACACTGATAGTGTACTCTTGAACCAAAAGAATAACCCAGGTAATCAATTACGTTGGCCAAGTGCAGCGCAAGCTCAGGCTGGTTGAGAATGAAACCCACACCGCAAAAAGACATACAGGTCATATTTACACATATCTGCGGACTGAACATCACATGCTGGAACTTACCTATGATGTCCATTACTGTTACATATATTATTACTTTAGTATGCACACTCACATAATCATCTTCGCTGCTGCTTAGTGATATCACCTCCAAATTCGTATCAATGATGGCGAGGTCATCGTCGGCCACATTTTCCTTATAACATTTATCTTCCTTATCTATCATATTCAGCACTTTATTTTTCAGTAAATCTTGCTTAGCTCCCTTTAAATCATCTGCACCTTCGGAATGACCATGCTCTGTCAAAACCTTGTCATTAAATTTTTTGTCATCAGTTCTACACGAGTCACTAAATTCACTTTTAATGTCCTTGTGTGGGCTGGTAAAAGGGGAGCAGGTCAGACGCGAGGAGGCTGTAGAACTATCAACTCGGTCTTCTTCGCACACCATTTTTGGTGTTGTCAATGATACATCGACTTCAGGCAGCTCATCCAACTCGTTGGGCGAATCGGTCCGCGTCGACGAATTCTATAAGTAAAAAATTGCATAAAGTGAAGTTCCTGGTGAGTTAATCAGCTGCCACATGATTATTAATACATTTACTATTAAAATATATTTCAATACTTTGCAATAGAGAAAATGGATTTTTTCATGCCATTGTGATATGTATACATAATAGTAAAAGAAAACGCTAAACATGAACAATAATTAAAAACATTACATAAAACAGCTAAGCCACCGCGCTTAATGCGCTTCATGTGATAATATTTAATAATTATAAAAAATATTTTATTTGACTTTACTCACACTGTCTAACTGTATGAAGTCTGAGTCATCACTAGGTGTCTCTTTGGGTACAAAACCGAAAATGCTCATCCGTGTGGCTCGTGACATAACAAATTGATCTTCATCATAGTCGTCATCATCTTCGCTATTTAAAACTGTGTATGCTTTTTTAATATCACTTTCTTTATAGTTACTGTCACTTACATTTGAATTTTGTAATGCTTTACAATGAACAACTTTTTGTTGTGTTTGGTCACTTTGAATGTCTTCATCACTAGATCTGGTGACATTGTTTTGATTAAGATTACCATCATCGTCATTCTTTTTTCTTTCTTCATCATCCGTTTGATCATCTTTACTAGTGTCATTATGACCAGTTGAGATACTATTGTTATGTTTAGTTATATTTCTATCTGACAAGCTATGTATCTCCTTAGCAGGTGTTTCCTTCAAGCAGGCGTGCTTTATGTTCTTGTCATGTTCGATCACTATGGAGTCTTCAGTGTCTGAGTCTATAAGCATTATACGTTTTCGATTCTTGTTTAAGACATGTCTGCGTCGAATTATTTCAGGAGACATTTCTGGTAGAAATTTATTTAAATTATTAATAAAAATTTTTTGTTTTTATTTTAGAAATTGCAAGAAATAACAGATTGCCTGTAGATTTATAAAACAAATACATGCTATAATATACATAAGTATAAATAAATAGTTGACAAAATTTTTAGACAGTTAACTCTTAAGAGGATATTCCAAAGAACAGATTGATAAACATAATAAACAGCAGAGAAGAATACATCAGTAACATTTTACAAGTAACAAGTAAACATAGCACTATACAACTTCCAACCTCTTAAAACTTTTTTGTTTTATTTAAAATGATACAGACAATTGACAAATTGTATAAAGGTATACATTTAGTGTCTGCCCCAGAAGAGCTGTTTAATATCGGACCTTCGTAACATATATAGGACACATTACAAAGACCATCTCTGTACATATGATATATGCAACTTATTTGTTCTTTTAAAAAACAAAAGGCAGTTTAACTTAGTGTAGAAGTATATATAATTGACCATGTGTAGGAATAACATAATATAAAATCTATGTAAGCAGTCTGAAGGTTAAAGAAAATAACTTTATCTACAACAGTCCAGGTATGCATAAGCTCTCTAGAGAACATTCCCAAAAATAATGAAAGCCACTTGAGACCCTAGGGGTGGTAGCAACGTGGCACAAAATGTAAGACTGGGCAGTCAGTATGGCGATGCTGTTAGTTTGCACAGAAAACTGCCAGAAGGGGTCGACTTTTTTATATATATAAATATCTGTTAATTTTTTTATTTCTGTTAAAAGCAAGTAAATGGAAGAAACTATTGTAGATCATAAATATAAAATCAAATCATTAATTTTAATTTCTTATGTGATTCTTCAAAATATCATGCAGTTTGAGCAATATTTACCATCATTACTACTGAATTCAGAAGTCATCGCCGCGGCAATACTCTCTGTAGCAGCGGATTCACAGGCACGAGCTCTGTCTTTATCATGTGTACTTTCATCTACAAAAAGAATATTGAAAGTATATTAAAGAATTTAAAACAAATCTAAAGAGTATCCGCAAAACTGTGTACCTTCGGATAGTGACTCTTCAGACTCGGCAATAAATACTGTTTTATTTTCATAACCAAATTTCTTCGTAGAAGTTAACGAATTCATTTCTGTAAGGCTATTGTCAATTATTTCGTCATCCGACTCGTTGCCTATTTCTGTGGCGTTATATTCAAGAACTGAACTCTCCATCATCACAAATTTATGTTCTTTTACTGAAAAATAACTTCAAAAGCTAACTAATACATCCACAACCAAACACTGTTATACTTCAAAACATTTTGAAATTTGGTTGTCGTTAGGCGAAACGTTTTGAAAAATCGGTGTAGATAAAAATTATGATTATATGTTCATAATAATAATTAACAAGTTTTTTTTAGTTTTACTTAAATAACTCAAAAAAAGGACATTTTAAAATATGCATGACAAATAAACAAAATTTATTGAATACTTAAAGATTTTGTCGATTCATCACAGTAAAATATCGTTTTTAAATATTAATTTGATTTTTTTGCATATTCCTTAATTCAAAAATAAGTGTAAGTTGCGCCCTCTCGTCATCACCAATATTTTTTAAAAGGTGGTGTATAAATTATATATGCTATTGTAAGGACCCCATGAGTTTCCTTACGGATGTTTTTGTATTAAACTAAATGAATAATCTGAAGTTTGAGTTCAATAATATTTCGATTCCTAACAATTGAAAGTGATTGTTGAACTCAAAAATTTTCGTGCCAGAAACTGTCGGTTAAGGTAAATAAGCTCCTCTCCACATTGAACAAAAAAGTACGTTTTTTTGGATTCGATTCAATAGGACTTCCCCATTTTCTCTTTCCCAACTGGAGAAAGCCTCCAATACGTAATTAAACCGCTCAATATATTCTCTTTCAATTTTTATAATGCTGAAATACGACAATAGCTTTTGGTGGAATAGAATTGTCCTTAAGTCGTACCAGAAGACTGCGGCTGAAGCCTACCACCGCATTTTTTGTTAGTTTAGCATTACCGCATCGATACGTGTAGGTTGTAGTATTTCTTATGTGCATAAGTAGGCTTTTTGCGTAAATTATTATCTCCTTTGTGACAAAATGTAGGTACGGGCGAAATCCTTTTTCACACGCATATGATTAATCGATTAGGAATTGGCGACAATTAAGATTTATTAAATGAATGATAAAAGGACCCACATTTGTGAGTTTCACATCAGATTCGCATTGGAGTTATGTAAATGTCTATCATATATATAAATAATCAAATAAAAAAGTTGTTTTTTACTTTTAATGTAGTTTTATCATTGTTTTGTAGTTTCTAAATAATGCATATGGTTTTCAGTTATATATGGGTGATAAAATACTGCATCTTGAAGTCACCGCAATTCAAAGTTACTATGAAAAAAAATTGTACATCGTGCGAAAAATAAAAGTATAATTATGGGACATAAATTTATTATGAAAAATAACAAGGTTAGGTTTAGGCATAGTAGCTGAGGTTGGCTTTCTTTTTGGCCTGAACCTCGAGGATGGCGTCCATGAAGTCCTCGTGAGTGACGGCTGCGGCGGAGCGGCGCAGCGCGATCATGCCCGCCTCCACGCACACCGCTTTGCATTGGGCGCCGTTGAAGTCGTCCGTCGAGCGCGACAGCTCCTCAAAGTTTACGTCCGGGCTCACATTCATTTTACTGGAAGCATTTTTGTCAATAACACCCTTAGTCTTGGGGCACAAACCATGTTCTATTAATTTCTCTACTTACAATATCCTTAATCCATGACAAAGTTATTTTTATACCCTAGTTTGGCAGCAGAAATAGCAGCCATGGTGATACCTACTTAAACAAATTTCAGGGGTAGCTGTATTCAATCACATGGTTGATACTTACCGTGAATGTATCTGCATGATTCGAGCCCTGGCTTCTTCATTGGGGTGAGGGAACTCAATCTTTCTATCAAGTCGTCCAGATCTGAGAAGAGCAGGATCCAAGATGTCGACTCTATTAGTAGCTGCTATGACCTGAATAGGTGACGTACAATTCTTGATTAGAGGACAGACCACACAAATTCAATAGGAATAAATGTGGATCATCATAATCTTGAGGCCTCTTTGTATAATTATAGTTGCCACTATTCATGTAACATTTTTATCTAAATTCAGTCAATTTATATCTGCATGCAGTGTAATGTTGGAATTTTCATGTTTTATTTTATTTTAAATCAAAATGCAAGTCTTTTACCTGATTATATCGAAGTACAAACCTTAACCTAACTTATGGTTATAGTTTTGATGACATACACTGCATCACATTTTGTTTTATTGTCAATATTTTGAATACTAGTAAATGTTACCTTAATGTCAGCAGTAGAACTGAAACCATCAAGTTGGTTAAGTAGTTCCAACATAGTTCGCTGCACTTCACGATCACCTGCCTTCTCAGAATCGAATCGCTTGGTGCCTATGGCATCAAGCTCATCAATGAAGATAATAGCTGGAGCTTTCTCTTTAGCCAGAGCAAAGGCATCACGAACAAGTTTTGCTCCATCACCTGGGATGCCAAACACTTAATCTTAGAGAGCACACCCTGACAAGAAATTTAAACCTCAACCCATAAGATATAACTTAGTTAATAATAAATACAGTGCAATAGTCCTGATAGCCATTACATTAGATTACATTGTGCTAGCGCTTAGTGTCGTGGCAGCTGACTCACTACTGTCAACTCAATGTTGTAAGTCCAATACACAGACGCCACACTTGTATAGAAAAATGCACTTATTCATTGAAAATGTGTTTATTATTTAAGTCATGATTGAGATCAGTTTGTATATTTAAATCTCACCAATAAACATCTGCACAAGTTGTGGGCCAGCTAATTTGAGAAAGGTAGACTTTGTTTGAGCAGCACATGCTCGAGCCAACAAAGTCTTGCCTGTTCCGGGGGGCCCATAGAGCAGTACACCTTTTGGTGGATGAATGCCCAAATTGACAAATTTCTCCTTGTGAGTCATGGGTAATACAACAGCTTCAATCAGTTCCTGTTAAAAATTAATCATATACCACAATTAAAAAAAAATACTAAATTTATTACCGTAAAATAATATATTATGTTGTTTGAAAAGTGATTTCATTTTTCCATACAGAAGATTTAGAATTGTTCAACGAATGAAAATCCAACTTCACACATAAGCTAAATAGTCATTAAGTTTCTATTTACAATCCCAAACTTTACTTAATACAGTAAAGTTTGTTTGTGATTATATTAAAAGTAGTTTGTGTTGGTGTCCTTTCTTTTTATGTTTTTACTATTGAAAAAGTAAAAATGAAAGTAACTACGTAATATGTATGGACGAGATATATTGCAAAATATTGTTAGGTTGGATTTGTATGGAATAATTTAAGCTTTTAATGAATAATCTACTGTCACCATCAATTGAATTAACTAAACGAAGCACTCCAACACAAAAGTCAAGAATTAACAAATGAATAAGGCACAGTGTTAAATCAAGATAAAGTGAAATCTCTTTAAAGTTAGGTGTCCCACCAAATACTTTCACAGCTTGAAAGGGACACAATGTTAAACCCACTTTATTCTCCAGATCTGATCCCTTCATATTATTATTTGTTTTGGTCACTATTACATTTTCTTTTGTGGATGGTTAAACCTTTAGTTTAAATGAAGAGGGTTAAAACCACTTGGACCAGCTTTTTGCCAGTAAAGAATAAAAATGTAATGAGTGTGAAAGCATGGTGCTCCCAGAAAGACAGCAATGGTGTTAGACTGGAATTCTCAATACTTATAAAATATTATTCTTCACAATAAAATTACTGCTCATTTTCTCGAAAAAAATGAAATTACTTTCAGAACTCCATAATATAATCCATTCTATAATGTGCTAAAAGATTTGAAAAGTCTGAAATGAAGAATAAACAACAAAGTACTATAGACATCAATATGAAAAACTATCACAGAGATAAAGTATAAAGCCTTTGTGTCAAATGATCTCAATATATGCAACCTATCAGGAAGTAATGTTTTTGTAAGGTATGACTGACCTGGATTTGCTTATCAAGGCCTCCAATATCTGAATATTGTTCAGTTGGTCGTTCGTCGACTTCCATAGCCTTAACTCTAGCGTCATATTCAGCTGGCAACGTTTCCAAAATCAAATATGAATCCTTGTTAACCCCCACTAAATCACCTGGCTTTAGTTTTTCAGCGTCAACCAAGCCAATAACAGGCAAGAAGTACGTTTGTCGTGTTGACGTCTTGATAACCGCGCATTTACCTTTTCTTTGCGAATCTAAGTCCACAACGGCGCCGTCTTCTTCCTCTTCTTGGGGATCCACATCGAGAAGTTCTATCACATTTGACACCAGGTAAGGAAGAGTTTTGTTCACTTTGATCTTTTCAGTGTTTTCTTTTATTTTATCATTTTGTGCTTGTAGTTCGTGTGTGATTCTCATCACTTCACTTTTCATAATTTTTATTTCATTGTCCAATAGTCGCGTACGGCTGATTATTTCGTCAGTCGGCATACGAAGTACCTCATCGCTAAGCGCTTCTTCTCCATCTTCCCAGATAGATTTATCTTCCAGCGTGGTAGTCATAGCTTTATTTTATATAAAATAAAACAATTGTATTTGCCTTTGTGTTAAAACAAATCGAACAATGCTATCCCAAATCATATACGAAATGAATTGTCATTCTAGTTCAGTGTTTCCGTTATGCAAAAACAATTCAAAGAGGTATTAACAAAAATTCTTTCTAGCAATTCAATGTTTTATTGATAAACTTTAGAGTAAAATGAAACAGAAACAATTGTAATTTTAATAAGAGTATTATTACTAACATCTTTAACTTTATTCGGTTTAATAAGTTATGCACGCATTACTAACATCGCAGTGAACATCTGCCTTTACTTTGACATGCGGGACGTTTTGACAATTGGCATTCAACTTCTACTGTTTCCGATTCTATTTGGCGTTTTTGTGCCAGTTTTTCCACGCATTTTGAAATATTTTGCTCCTACACTTTATATTTCTTTTTGCGTAAATAGTTTAATATAACAATGGCACTGTCAATCTTTCTTCGTAATCCAGGTAAATGTTTTAAATTATTACAAAATTACTGAAAATTACATTACATAATAGTTGTTTAGAGAACTAATAGACTACTTCAAAACGCGTCTTTGTTAAGCTCGTTAAAATGGTAAATATTACTTTTAAGTAAAATAAACGCTTTCTTAGAATTTTTTACAATTAGAAGTATTACCATATAGTAGAACCTTGTACAAAGTAATGATTTAAGGCTCGACAATAACAAAAACAATAACATAATATTTTTATTAGTAATGAATAGTATTATTAAAAATCTCGTTAATTTGGTCATAAAAGAACTATGTGTTATTATTAAATAAGTCGGAAATATCCATAAAAGGTAGTAATACCTAGGGCTTCTTAATCCAAGAGAAGCTTGGCCGAGTACTAGGCAAACTAATAGCATTGCTCTGTTGGATGGTGACACTTACTTTTTGTGCTATGAGCTGTAGGGATTTTTTAGGAATTTCAGGTGACTTCCTTTAAATTTTTATATAAATTCCTCTAAATAGCCTATGAAATTTTAAATAATCGTTATTTAAGTTTAGTATAATATAAGTCATGTTATAAGCGTTAACTTTTCATTTTAG
Organism: Cressida cressida; assembly: GCA_018248155.1. NCBI lineage: Eukaryota > Metazoa > Arthropoda > Insecta > Lepidoptera > Papilionidae > Cressida > Cressida cressida. Next base: position 11,624 of record DWIB01000071.1, read on the forward strand.
ATTTTTATTTACTTGCATGTCATTTTTTATACTACATAATATTTTTGTTTAATATTAGTTATTAAATTGAAAAAATTAAACCACAAGGGAATGAGTAAAGCATATTATAAATCCTAATAAAAAAATGTATACAAATTCCTGCTTTGTTTTTACCTACATTGTAAAAACAACTTTTAAGATGTGACATTTTTATATTTGCACAACAAAAGTGGCAACATATATACATCTGAAATTAAAATCCTTAATAAAATAACTGCTTACTTACAACAATAACATTGTTTATTTATACATGATATAAATTACAGTGTTAGAGAACATATGGTATTGTTTACAGCAGAGGTTAGTGTCCTGCCACAATTTTGCAACTTTTTGTAGAGCCTGCTAAAGCAACAATACAATTTAAGGAATATATATGTATATTGTATTGTATTATTATATTTGTATATGATATAATCCTCATATCATATACAAATATGATATTGTAAATATTATATTTATATGTGATATAAAGACACTATTTAAGTTATATTTTAAAATGCACCCACCCTCTGAAAAAGTTTGTCTATATGAGAGTATGTACCAGTATGACCAGGTGTATTATGTAAACAGCTTAAAAATTTCAAACTTGATTCCTGAAGTAGTTCAATACAATGCATAATTTTAATTTAAAATTTGTAAATGTGGTAATCATTACTAAAAATCCTCTATCACAATTATTTTTAAGTGTTTTATATTTCAAAAGTGAAATTAATTTTTAAATATGTTTAAATGTTTTTTGAATATATTTGTTTATGTTATTAATTATTGTTATGAAGCTATAATGATTTATAAAAGTGTATTTAATTTTAATTCCAGTCTGTACAAATCCTACATTAACAAAACATACAATGAGATTGGCAACATTTACAGCAGCTAATAATTTTCCTATGAAAACTGAAGCAATTTCGAGTGTATGTGCTTTGAAAAATATTGCATTTAAATCAGAGGCTATGCCTTTGGCAAATTCTGTAAGTATTATTCAAAATATGTCAAGGGATCCTTATTAAATATTGTTCTCAGGTTCTTAAACATAGTTATATTAAATAAAATACTACTTTGAATGGTATTTTCATTCACAGAGGCAGATTAACAATTTAAACTAGGTAGCTGGCAAAGTGCATTTGTAAAAAAAAGCCTACCTACTATCGTCTCTTCTGTATAAAATTGCATTTTAATTTAACTAGTCATCTCCTCTACAGAGCAAGTGGTAGTAACTGCTATACCACTGCTGCTTTATAAAGATAAATAAATGCGGTACTAGGTAGCTAAGTACAAATGAAAGTGGAAATGTTTTGAATATATTTACATAATTCAATTCAACAATATTACTTTCCTTTGTAGGTGCGCTCCTTCGGGACATCTCCTATGCGCATGTCAGACGAGAAGCCACATGACCATGCCAAGCTATGGATCATTGAGAAAGCAACCAGTGCGTTAATGGTGCCTTTGATCCCTCTTGGTCTCCTAATGCCGAACAGAATATTTGACTCTATTCTCGCCATCCTTATCACAGCCCACAGCTTTTGGTAAGTTGACAGAATTTTTCAGCCTCTTCCCTATCTTTCATATCTTATATAATTTTCTACATGGTGTATAACCCTTTTTTTTTAATGTTTTACCTTCATGTTGAAAAAAGTTGTGTATGATGTACACATTGAAGTAAGATGCACCAAGTACATCGCTGCTTACCATTGGGTGGGACCATAGTCAAACACTAACAACTAAAAAAATAGAAGTGGGCATATCTTTCTACAACAATATGCTGCTAGACTTTGCACACAAGATGATAGGTTATTGCCTATATAATTTGAGAAACAATAGTACTGGCTTTGTATTGACACATAAATGAAATCCATCTTTATAGATTTAGCAGTAGTGCCCATTTATACATTAATTATTCACCACCTAACAATTGTCCTAACGCCCATTTGTTCTGTGTTTTCAACTTACCCTGCATCCTCAGGGGCATGGAGGCCCTGGTCGTAGAATACGTGAGAGTTCTTCTCTTTGGTCCCACAATCCCCAAGATAGCTATGGGCGTTGTGTACCTGCTGACAGTCCTCATTCTGGGTGGTCTGTTTTACCTTAATAATAATGACATTGGCCTGTGTCGGGCTTTCTGGAGAATCTGGCGCAACATGAAGAAGCCCAAGCCTGTGAAAAGACATAAGGTTATCCTAATGAATAATAAACAGTGAGCTAGTATAAGCTCACTGTCTAGTGTATGTAGCCTGAAATAATTAACTTGAGAGTTTACTTAATGTAAAAATATTTCAATCATGTGTTATATCTTTTTTGTATCAACAAGAAATACCAAAACAAAAAAAATTATAGTAAAACAATTTTTTATTAGTTACTGTACAAAGTAATTAGTTTGTACAATAACTAATAAAAAGCAGCTAATTAGCTGTGCTGGGTTTAGAAATAACATTATGAAAACAAGCATCAACATTAATTGCGCATTTTGTTTGTCAGTCGCGGGTAGTTATCATCTTAACCAATCAATTAGTCAACTCATCCAATTCGTATTTTGTGTGATCATTAAAAATTCATTGTAATATTAGCTTATGAAAATATTGTGAGTACATAACAAAAGGTTTAGGTGTTTACAGTAATGTCTTTATAATTTCTTAGTAGTTTTGCATAAAAGCCTGGATAAAGCAGAGAAATATGTATACATTTCAAAGTTGGGAAAGACGGGAATCAAAAGGGATCCTTGCAGTGGGCACATTAAGAAACCTATGGAAACTGTTGGTGGTTGTAGGTCTCTACTGCCATAAACTGTCTAGGTAGGTACCACTGCATAATTTCTGCTGAGGCGCCGTGTTGTACAATCGTGGATGTGTTCTGGTTTGAGGGCACTGTAGCTAATGAATTTACCTGGGTAAGGCCTAACACTTACCGTTCAGTGGATGTGCCCGCCGTCTCGTCGCTATGTTGAGTAAAATCTAAACATTTACCGTTTCTCTACAGGGGCCTCGAAGCGATAGTTGTTGATTATGTACGCGCGAGTATTTTCGGTCCAGTCATCCCCAAAATTGCCATTGGCTTGTTGTACCTCCTCTGCATCGCGACCCTGGGCGGCTTGTTCTACATTATCAGCCACGACGTCGGCATCGCCAACTCCGTGAGGCAGCTGTGGGCGGTGCGGTCGCAGAAACAATCCGCCTAACCCCATCCCTACATCACTTGGATGCTGTTCGCCTGTCCGCCAGTCCGCTCGCCTACAATCTTTGGCTTTGATTTTATTCGTTATTGTTATTATACTTGATAAATAATGAAGAAAAGGTACTTATTTTACTTCGTTACCTACTCACCTGCGTGTACGATCGATATTAACTAGATGTTGTGAACATCTCTATCTGAATTCGTTTTTGATTATTGTGTATTGATCCAAGATCATTTTACAATTGTTACCATTTTTTTGTAAAATGTGCTCTGCATGTCATTGTTTTCATTGATGATTTGTAACTAGGAGTGGAAATATAAATTATTTAACCGCGGTTATGTTTGACTGGCATCTAAGCCTTGCTTTTAACATAGTTTGGTGTATTTTAAAAGATTTTTAAACATTGATAGAGATTTTAAATAAATTTTCCATTCAATATGATCAATATTTAAAGGTACTTAATAATTATTTTTGTTGAATAAAAAAAATTACGTGTTTTGTGTTTAAAATTTTGGAATTTGTAATAAAGTATGTAACGAGTAGATTAACAGTTCGCTCCCCCGTTAGCAGCACCATCCAGTATCCTGTTTACGACCTTGTTTATTTACCTTTAGTTACAATTAGTATTATACTTTAAAACAAATAATATAATGAAAAAGTGCAACAAGCACTTGTTTAGGTAAAATTTGTGTATAAAACGGACATTTGTTATCTACATTTATGGAAGCATCTCATGGATTGTGACAAACTAATTTATTGATAGAATAATAAACATATTTATAGCTGATCAATTGTATTATTTGGCCTGTAAATGTGTTTTGCAGTTTTCTTTCATTGGTTTGGTAAACATAGACAGACAGACAGATGTTTGTATTTATGTCAACTTAAATACATCTTATTAGTTTATCATTATATAAACGATAAATGAGTTTGAATTAACCCTGTGGTTAAAAAACGGTACTTGATAAACTATTGAGAAAAGTAATAAAAAACGTAGGAATATTCCATATTTATTTGTTACATACAAGTGAAATACAATTAAATACCAATACTTTATTTACAACCATAATTAATTATAAATAGTATATTTGTTTTTAATTATTTAATTTGATTAAGAATTCTTCTATTAATGATAAACTGTTTCAATGTAACAGATAAACTCTGAGTATGTGTTTGATATGTGTAGGGTAGAGTGGAAAATGCGATCGCACATATAGTTACACCGGTAGTGGCTTGTGTTAATATGAGTTAAACAACTGTATAAGTTGGATAAATTAGTAGCAGCATCAGCCGTCACCGAAGAACTGACAACCCGGACATGACATTCCTGAGGCTCAATAAAAACTTGCATTGTGTGCCAAGTCACATGTACAGATGACAACAGAAAGAAAAACGAGGGGAAAAAACATATTTTATTTTTGATTATTATTGCATCATGAACAAAAAGCATGTATACCATATAAACTTGAGTCTATATTAATTCATTATTTATGTACAAAAATGCGACAAAAAGTAAAATAAAATAGATTTTTATTTGTTCTTGTCATTGTAAATGCAATTGTAGGTAAGACTTGGTTTGCATCGAGTGAAAAAAATAGTGTATTCAATGATTAAATAGGAATTAAACTATTATGTTCTGATATCACAGTGTCTGTAATGATAAACAGTATTACACAAGGGCGACATTCCTTGCAATACTTAAACTGGTAGTGGTGTGTAGCTTGCACTACTCATGAGGTAGAGCTATAAATTAGACTCCACTGTATCCACAGAGTTTCCATTATGTGCAAGAATAAAGTAAATAAATTTCGGATTTTATGTAAATGCACCCCCAGCAGATATTTTAATAAACTTTTACGTCACGTTCGCTTTGCCCAATGTCGTCGCTTTACAAAAATATTTTTGAGAAAAATGCTTGAGTAATAAATAAACAATTACGCATTGTTCTGAATATTACTAAATTGAAAATATATGTTCGTATTTCTTTCCGCCTTGGACAAAACGTACGTTTACAATAATTAGATTATAATAATAAAGCAAATATTAAAAAATGAGGAAGAATCTTCGACTCTAAGGAAAGCAAATTCAACATAGTTTTTTAGTTAAAAAAGTCAATAAGATTTTTCATTATTTTACTCTTTTAGAGATTTATACCAACATTTTATCAGTTCATTTATCATTATTGCGTTAACGTTTGTGCGCCGTTTTACCTTTAAATAATTTATAGTAAAATTATTTACATTAGACTACTTAAAATTTGTTTATACGTTTAAAGTAGCGTGAGCGTGGACGTGTCGCTGGTGGAAGATGTCCAGCGCCTGCCACTGTTTGGTGTGCAGAAGAATGTGCGGCCGACACGACTTCATATGTTCAACGGCTTTTTCGGGAGACCAACCATTTTTCTGTAAAAGTAAACATGTAAGAACACTTTCCAGTGGTAGCTTCTGTTGTCGGAGACCATTTCGTTAGTTACCATCTCAGCCTCAGGCTCAGCCGATTGCGACGACCAAACGGTTTGGCAGGTAGTGAAGTCGCTGGGGTGACACTAGCAATTACTTAGCACTTGGGCATTGCTGTAGTTATAGGCAGGCGTATCACGCGTATGTTCGGCTTGCCTCGTCGTTTCGTTACAAAACCCCTGCTTTTTTTTTAGAAAGACGTTGGTAATAGAGAATTCGTATCAACTAAGACCCTCTCGGAGATTATCCTCAGCTAGTTGCGAGAAGCCCAGAATGTCCCCGGCAGCACAGCGGTGTAAATATTTTTAACCTACTCATCATAACAGGCACACGCGCGTACAAGGATTCAGGGTATTTATCGTGTACTTCTTTAAAAGAACAAAAATAGAGGGAAATATTACCATCATGAGGTAGCAGCCGACGAGAGTAGCGCTGCGCGTGCGGCCCGCTTTACAGTGCACGTACACAGTGCCTGTGCCGACGTGTCCACTGTCGGGCACCCCGCTCAACTTGCTGCCCGCAGGGAGGAACCTGTCCCAAAAGTTACATAATCTAAATTTGCACGATGACCTCAAAACAAAAAAAAAACGACAATAACATGTTGGCGAGGAAACTTGATA
>DWIB01000072.1:0-17873 GCA_018248155.1 Cressida cressida
CGGCGCCCACCTGCCCCAGCTCGGCCCGCTTGAGCTGCAGCGCGGCGCGGTCGTCGGCCAGCGCGCCCTGCAGCAGGCGCGAGCGCGCCGCGTGCTCGGCGAGTGCGTCGCGCGCCGCCCGCTCCGCCGCCTCCGCACTCGCCTCCTCGCGCTCCACGCCCTCCGCCTCCGCTTCCATCTGCTGCAGAGCATTGCCGCTCTCCTGCAATGTATTTCTCCAATATATATTATGGAAAATATATAATAAAATACATATTAAAAACAAATACATTATTTTTCCAATTGATTACTTTACATAACTGTACGTCGACTTAAAAATGACAAAATTTTGTACTAAAAAAATTTAGGGCAGTTTCGTCCACATTCTAAGGTCGCCGTGTGGAAATTAACAATGAAGATTTTCAAAATATTTTAGACATTTTCTTCAATTAAGATGGAAACGCAATCCGAAAATGTAAATGGCAATCATGGCTCCGATACTCTTGCAACCAATAATGTGCAATTTTCGTTTCGATAAATCCGTTCCGGTAATATGTTGATGTAAAAGATGCACCACGCACTAAAAAGCCAACTGTCGATAATATCGATTAATTCGTGAACATTTTCAAATCGGACACTTTGGCCTGAAATCATTAAAATTTAGGCATATTTTGTAATCCATATGTACATTTGTGCTTCAACAAAACAAAGGACATCTTTGTCGGGTCGTAGTCACAACCATCGTAGAAATGTTTGTCAAAGAAATCGATTATAGACGCTTACTACCACTGTACACTACCTGTGCTGATGGCACAATTTCGATGTTTATTTAAAACCGTGAAAATCGAGAAGTATGGATTAAGTACCATTACAAATCAGTGCACAGTGCAAAGCATATTGAAAGAAATGTAACTACATACATCCTTTACCTCGTCTAACCTGCGGTTCAATTGGACTACCCGCCCATCTAAATCCTTTGCCTCTTCCTCGTTATTTTGAATGACAGCCTTTTTGTTTATAATATTTTGCTGCACTTCTGCCATCTTCGCCTCCGCCTCTCTAACACTATTCTCACTCTCCACATATCTGAAACACAATCTTCGCTAAGTCTAATGAGCTTTTATGTAGTGAAAGATATTAATTGACGACATCTAGTATTGACACACCTACAATTGTCTAGCGGAGATGTTTCTCTTTTCTCTAAAAAAATCTTTTTATTGATAGTCTCCAGCAATTGTTAATAGACTAATATTGACAATTTTTAATAATTACTTACAACCCATGGTCTTAAACCAAAACTTACTTCCACGCCACATAGAGCCTCTCCAAATTCTCTAATTCCCTTGTTACTTTTTGATGCTCTTGGTACTGGGACCTCTCATCATGCAGCTTTTGCAACTTTGGTGCTATATCTTCTCTTATGATCTAAAAATATTTTATATATAAAACATAATTGGTTAGAAACCGCAAGTTCCTGTACAAGATAATTTTAATGTGAATTAAAAAAACACCTATTTGGTGCTTCATACACCAAGCTATTACTGCATTCATATCATATAATATTATAAGAAAAAAAAAGTGATTGGATTTAACAATGATTGTTTCTATCTTACATCATCCAACTGGCGAAGCTTTGCATCTTTTCTCTCAATAATCTTCTGAGCACCTTGCTTTTTCGTCTCATACATTCTGGTACCCGCTGCCTCCTCCACCATAGACAAAAGCTGAAATTTAGATTACATTATATGCTGTAATAAATAAGAATAGAAGCAAATAGTCTCCCTATTTGACATACAATGGCAAGACATCAAAATTAATATAACAAAAATCAATATAATCTATAAATAACTTTACACAAGTCAGTACACTTAGATCACAACACATTAATCACAAATGAACAGCATGAACCTTTTTTTTTGAGGCTTTAGTTCACTTGGTGTGACTATGCCGGCCTCTTGGAGGATATCAAAAAGCAACAGCTTTGTCGTATTGTAGCTTTCCAAAAACAATATACTGCTTTTGCCATGTGCGATATTAGATTGCCCAACATTACATTTAGTTGGCTATTATGTAGAGAAAGTCTCCCAAAAGATCTCTCACACAGGGGAGTGTACCGGTTACAGTGCAACAGAACATGTAGTAAGTAAGTATGGGTTACTCTCATTAACAGGAGGAACCTGTTCATTGGAATGTGACCAGCCCTTATCCTAAATGCACACAAGAGAAGCTCCCTTGAGAGACTGGCACAGCCAAACCAAGGAATATAATTTGGAGCACTTTGAATAGTTCTGTACCAGATACCTTTTGTCCCAGAGCATTTGTCAAAATGTTCTTACCATACAGCCTGAACCTTGTTTTCTGTTTTATTAACAATAAATTAATAAAATGATTTTTTATGTACCTCGGGTGGTCTTTTATTGAGAACCTGGTTGATATGGCCCTGCATAATCAGGAAGTGTGGACTGTTCACATTAAGCTGCACTGAGCAGAATAAGTCACTAACCCTTTTATTTTGTACATTGATACCATTTATTAAGTATTTATTTTTCCCACCCATAACAACCTGTAAATTGAGAAACATTGAGTTATATTGTCTTAAAACATTTTTATATCTTGTTGAACATGTCTACTTCTTCGATACAATACATTTAGATTAGTTTCCTCACTATGTTAACCTTCACCAAAAGTTTAAGCTCAGTGGGTATCAGGTGAGTCACCACTGATCCTGATCATAATGCTTTTCCCATACCATGCCCTCAGACACTAATCCTAGATTTGAAAATATCTCATACTTGTTTTTCACAAAGCATATTGTTGTCGTATCATGAATGTTATGCATAATATATCCCAACTCCATCTGACCTTGTTTAATAAACAAGATCATTCTAGAGGGATAAGTGTTAAACTATTTTTTGAATTCTTATGATGAATCCAAAAATATTTCGCATTTTTCAATAAGTTTGATTGAACTCTTTCCAATTGTTTCATGTAGCTATTTAAACTTATTGTTAAAGAAATATATATGTTCCATAACGTTAAACAAGCAGGGGGTTTTTTGTACTGTTTTCGTATTTGTTATTGATTTTTTAAATTTATTAAATTCATAAGCTTATGGTAAACCAGTATTTGGACGGCATTGTAGCTAGTGAAATTACTAGAGTGATGGTACTTAACACCTTATGTCTCGAACATATCAATTACCATAAGGTAAAGGTCTCACTCATAAGCAGTGATGTGGAAGCTTGTTGATCAAGCACGCTTGCTACACCCTATAAATTTTTTAAGACATTGAGAGAGGTAGCAATTGCTTCACACTTCCGTTCGAACTCCGCGGCCCGTAAACCAGTGGCATGCACTAGAATGACCGCAGTAAACCTAGACAGTACACTGAGGGGGTCATTATGCAACAAGGCGCAATATTCGCAATACCACTTTTTACGAAAAGCATATTTCGGACAATGAAAACCGCAGAGAAGTAATAGCAATAATACTAATTGTTTGTAATTAACTTTGTAGGTATAAAATTTATATTAGATAGGTTAAGATCAGGTCACTAATATAACTCAATTTTTAATGTTAAATTTTTACATTAGTATAAAAATACAGAACACTCCGCAATTTTTCTTGTCTGAAACACAGGCACAGCCTAGCTCAGACAACTAAAACTTGTACCACTGCACTTATTTTTACCATGTTTAGAGTTTAAGGTAATCTTGTAAATATTTTATTAAAATAAACATTAAACATTATAAAATTAAAAAAAAACTAGTGAACATTAAACAAGCAGTGGTATAGCATTACCAATATCCAGATGCAACTTATCTACAAAAAGAGAAGCACATATTTAACCAGCAGAGGCAGATAAAGCTGACAGAACTTTGTTTAGACCATTTTACCAGGAGACCAGAGAGCTGTACTATCAGAAGACTAAGCAAAGATTGCTTTATGCAGTCATGGGAAACACTATACAATCGCTTTTTGGAGGACTATGATGAGGTGATATGATTAAAGGCTATCTTTAACTTGTCCATTGCATAATGTGCATTGTGTTTTTTGCCTCTAGTTTTAGACATTCTGCATTGAACCAGGGTTGCCAAACTAGAATGCAGTCTGCATTGAGATTTTGGTTGTAGATCTCTAGTATTACTGAGGTGCACTTTTAAAAAGAGATGATGCAATCACTATTTAAACTTATTTTTTGTTTGAACCATTTCAGGTTGTTAAGAATGAATAGGTTAAAATAGGAAGTTAAGGAGGCACTGCAATGCTATTCCAATAATGAAGTTTGTAATGCATCACATAATGCAGCTTTGTCTGGAGGCTATGGTGATCCCCAAAACTCCCTAGAGATTGCTATCAGACCTGCTGTTGGTCAGCGGAGAACCATGCTTTGGATCCCTTCATACATTTTCACATAAAACATAGTACGTATATAACAACCTCCAATACGCTGCAATACTCTAATATGGCTACATAAAGCAACATACCAGAACACAATTCATTTGTCAACAAATCATTTGGAAGCTATGTCTCTTAGATGATTCTAAATTCTATATTATGTATCTTTCACCTAAAAGAGGAAAACTCAAAACTATCCATTGCCATTAGACCAGTATGGGAAGAAAAACAATGATATTGTGTTTACTTTTGTACATCTCTCCTATTTTTTTGAGCCATTTAAAATCTTAATGTTGGCACACAAACGTCACTTAATGTATATTCAATAGTGGCTCTATGTTACAACTGCAGGTGCTTCGTTTTAAACTAGCACAAATTTAAAGTACACTTCTTTAGTGACAAATACCAATCATATAGGACCATCACACCAAAAGATTTTTGGGTACTCAAATAGCCAAGTGTGTGGTTTTGTTTAAAGTAACACAATCATAAAACATTGTGACACTTTCACTTGCAATTCACATTATAACATAAACCTTTGTAAGACAACACTATTAAACTTGTTTTAGATTCACGTATTGACTAATGCTGTTATCTATTAAGGTAGTATTGTTTATTTGTAAGTACAAAGGTGTGCGTTTCAAAATAGATTTAACTTATACAAAGATTACACATTTCTATGTGTTATAATAATACCTGTCTTGTCACTGTGATCTCATCGTGGTTCTCATATCCAATGGGGCATTGGTTCCTATCCCTATTGTCAAATGTAACACTCACTGTAGCTTTAGTGATACCTGCTTGGCCACACTTGTAGATAAGATCCGACAGGCTCTTCGCACGGACCTGCATGCATTTAACATAATATTAGTTATAAATAAATTGATCAGTCAAAGATATTCAATAAATGGGAGAATTTTTGAAAATAGACAAACTATTTAGATAATAAAGAAAATAAAGGTATTTCAATAGTATGACAGGTTTAACATTTATTTGTACACTTACGTTTTTTAATTTTTCAATGCCAAGAACAAAACATATAGAATCTAATATGTTCGATTTGCCCGTGCCGTTGAGACCAGTAATGGCGTTAAAGGCGGGATCAAAGCCGGCTACCTCCACTCTATTTCCGTACGATTTAAACCCATCTAATACGATTGACTTAATATACATTTTGTTTAATGATGTAACAATGATAAAATAATAATTATACACCGGGAGTCTCAACTTATAATTGAATGAACAAATTTGAACATAGCTTGACTAAAAACCGTTATTAGTAAGCCATTCCATCAAATAGTTCTCACGGCGCTATTTTGACAGCAACGTCCAAAAAATAGCTTGCCATCAAGTGAAAATTTATTTTTGATCCTTTTTCTGTATAGATTTGATTCGTTTTGTTAATTACTGTAATAAAGTTATTAAATAATAAAAACTTATCCTGATGAAAAATCCTGTGATACACATTCATCGTAGCATACAATTTTGAAATAGCAGTTATTGTTTTGTTATTCATTAGTACTACGAAATTTTTGAAAAATATATATGTTTTAAAAAGACTTCACCTAAAGGTTATCTGAATCATATCTGTAAAAAATTCCTTTTTTAATTTTATATTATAAAAATAATGTTTCCTATTATCCAATATTCTGTAAGTCGAATAAGTTATGAATACGACTTTACTAAATGGTGCAATTGTAATCATTAGTTATAGTGTGCTCAGTAAATGCATTACAATTTAATACCCCTATCGCCATTTTATCATCGCACGTTCAAATACACGTTTCATATGCATTCCTTCAGTGTTGATATTCAAGACTATTCCAAGATATAGAGCAAGACTATTCCATGCCCTCGCTGTATCCTCACTGTTCCATATCTACGTTGTAACTCCTCGGAAACACTGGCAGATACCAGCATCAGTGTTTCCGTAAATTAAAATGAGGGAGTCTTCAAGAAAAATAGTGAATAAATTTTTTCACTATTGCGCTTTATAACATAAATTGTATCTACACTTTCTATTATGTCGGATCGTTGTCGAGCATTGGCCTATGTAAATTTTTAAAAACATGGACCATGAACTAAGATCATAAAAATTGTTAATGTCACATTCTATAATCTATGTTTAATTGGGAAATATTTCAGAATCAACGGACAGTCATTATTTACAAAGTGCATTTACATATTTAAAACAAACCAATGGATTTCAATAGTACTGGCAGTATGAGAAGTCCTTTCTCGCCAAGAATGAAACCGTCTATTGGTGGAAGAAGGCCTATCGGACTTTCTTCAACAAAAAAAACGCAGGGGTACCTATTGTTTTCGCATATTTAACCTAAATTATTACAAATGATTTTTTAAAACAAGTGGTGAATTTTTGTGTTTGGAATTATAAGTTTCATTTAAATTAAAAACGTAATTCTCGATGATCAAAGGTTGAGCAAGAATTATATTTAAACTCGTTAAATTTTAATTGCAGTAATTACATGCAATCTTCTGGTGAACAGCAATTGGGGGATGTGATATACAAAACTCCTTTAATTACCTTGGAAACCTTTGGTTTACCAATACCAGTAATGGTTACAGAAGCACTCACATTTGGTATGTACTGTTGCAATTTGCTAATCAAAAATAAATTCCTTTAACAACCATTAAGTCATATGGTTCAAAATTAGTTTACATTTTTATAGTTTAAAAATGTGATAAAAGCAATATATTTAGTTTGTAATATTCCTCTATGCATAAGTGATATATATGTAGAGACATTATTTTAGATTTTTATTATAAGCAGGTTTATTTAAAAAGTTGGTAAAGAGATGTTTGGGTGAGGCCAATGTGTAACAGTAATCATTTTTTAGTTCATGATGGTATTAAGTTAAGAAATTTGAAAATAAATTAAGTAGTATAAAACAACGGTTTAGATAGGTAAATTGTGTTTCTCTTATGATAGCTAGTGGTGATGTTAGTGCACGCATGTCATCTTGTGGTTGGTGCTGGGTGGTAGCCGGGAGGCGAGTACTGACATGGCCATGCCAGCCATCTCTTGTAGCAGCAGCACGGGAGCTGACTTTACCGCAATCAGATCTCGCACACAAAGCTGATCTTATTGTCTTGTTCTACGAAGATGATGCACAGGTGCATAACTTTATAATAATTGATATTGTTTAAAGTATTTTATAGTTATGTTTATTGTTTAATTAAAAGATTAAGTACAATGCTATTAAGTTTTTTTTTATGAATGCAGTCAAAAAATTGAAAGTGAGGTACATTTGAATTATAGTCTGTTTATACAAATAGTTTAATCTGATAAAAAAAAGATGTCTCTGATGTATACTTTTTTTCTTGTGGTAATGGTTATTGTGATAGACTCTCTATTCACATAAGGTACAAATTGATTGAATAAAATTGTTTCCAAAATAATTTGAAGATTTTTTTTAGCTGCCATCATGCATTGGTGTATCTCCTGAGGGGATTATACGGTACTGGCCGTGTGTTGGTCAGGAAGGTGTATATGTGGATGTCTCAGCTGAATTGGCTGGCCAAGAGTGTGAACTACTTGGAGAAGCAACTAAAAGTGGTCTTGTGTTGGCAACCACAACTTGCACTGTTGTCTTGCTTACGCCAACCATGTCAGGTATGATCTCTGCTAAAGTATGTGTTATTATTTAAAAAATTGCCTAAATTCTCATTTATTGTACATCATTTGTAACTCTTGTTTAAAATGCTTAATAATCATATGTAATGGTTGCAACATAGTGTTTAGACTGAATAGTTTGACTTCTCCTTACAATTTTAAGAGCTTGTAGACTGATTTCAATGTTGTCAACGTTACTAACTTTGGCAAACACTATTTATTTTGAAAATTTATTAACATGTTTGTAGATGGCCGCCCTACTGTGACATGCAGGACACTTCGACCGCCCAGCGGCTGGCTAGGAGGCATCGGGCGTCGCGTTTCTCTGTTATTCTTTGGTTCTATGTCTGCACATGCTGACACTGTAAGTAACATTTTATGTATATAAATATAATAGATAATATGCCTATTTTATTTATTTTGCATTAGAAAATGAAATATAAATAAAAATTTGCAAATTTCATTTGTGTAAAGTAATACATGTTAATAAATATATCAACATACTCTCTAAAGAGTTTAAGTAGCTTATCAAGTTTATATCGGCTGGAGTTTAAAAGAAAATGATTGTAGAAGCTGGTGGGTGTGGTGGTGCTGGAGGGCGTAACTATGGAGAGTGAGCGTGAAGAGTGCGTGGCGCTGGTGGCGGGCGGGCCTCTGCTGCAACTGTGGTGCGGAGAGGAATTGCACGAGCACCACCTGCGTCGTCCCCTCCTCGACGCGTATGCGCGCACGCACCTCGCGCACCTCGGAGCACAACGTGCGTACAACTTGCATTGCGACTGGCTGTGGGCTGGTTGTGGGCTGGCGGTGCTACCACTAATGTGCTCATTATGAAATATTAAGTTATCCAATAACCATTACCAAAATAATTTATATATACGACTACATACATACGTGATACCTCCCACCTCCTATATGTACTTTTATATTTAAATTTCGAAGCAAAAAGTAGTCTTTTTCCTTGATATCAACTAACACAAACCTATAAGTATATTATTTATTTGACATATAATTATGGTAAATGAATATAATCTTCTTTTATCGGCGAGTATCCTGAGAACCTCTAATCTATCCCAGAGCTAAATAACAAATATTAAAATCTCTCATACAAGTTTCTTTTTTTGTTTTTAACCATAATTTCAAAAGTTTTTAAGATAAGATTATTTTGAAAACTTGATAATTTATATGGTTAATAAAATAATTTGTGTCACCTTTTGGTGCTATAAACCAGGTCAAGACTGAAGCATCATATTAAAAATATTTATTAATAATGATGATAATATAAAGATGAAACAATGATAATATAATGGAATCAATGTTTTATGTTCAAAAGTTGTTTTAATGTTACAATTTATCTCTTTATTTGTTTCTCCGTGTGTTTACCACCTCCAGTGTATTTGTTTGTCTCATTCTTTCACAAACAACGCGAACAAAAAGTTTCACTAATATTGCATCTGAATTCACTCTTGATTCTTTTTGTACAGTAGACTTAAATAGTGTGGAAATAACGGCGCTGGACGTGCACGCGAACGGCCCGCACAGTTTGCTGATGTTGCTGGCAGCGGTGAGCATGGCGCGCTCGCTCGAGAAAAGATACGCGATAGGTGAGTGACGGCATAGGGCATATTTTACGGCTAAAAACTTTCTTGTTTACGACAATCATTATATATTAGATATTTACATAATACATGATACACAATGTTGAGCATATCACTGAAAGAAGGCTGGGCTTAAGTAAAATTGCAAAACATCTGTTTGCAGTAAACATTGACGTGCAGCAACCACATAGCCCGGTGGTGTTGTCGCTGCAGCCGCTGCCGGGTGTGCGCAGCCCGCGCGAGGAGCCGCCGCCGCGCTGCTTGCCGCTGCCCACGCGCACGCTGCTCTACGGGCCCGCGTACATCGCACTCATGCCAGGTTTGCAAGCTCGCTCGCACATTATACTCACTCAACTCTTATAACTTATGTATTTAACTAAAGTACATACACTGTGAATCCAGGCAGGTAAATCTGTTTTTGGAACATGAATGAAGGATCTTAGATACGCTTCAGTTGAGTTGGCAAAACTAGGCCGTTGTATGATATTATAAGTCTTATGCATACTTGGTAAAGGTGAAATTTGTGTCTTGAACAGTACCTGCTTTTTTTAAAAATGGCGGTAAACTGGGAGTTACAAATAAAAGAAGTCATTATAACCTTGAAGGTACAAATGTGATGTTTGCCCGTGACTTTGTTTGTAGCGCAAAATCTGTATTTTAAATGTTATTTTCTGTGCAAGTGCGACGAACAATATTAGGCCAATATTATTTTTCGGAGCAGAGGAACAAATGGTATGACAACAAACTCCAGTGAATATTTTGATCTGTTTGGATCCCTTTAATACGCAAATCAGTTTTTATTACTTTTTCTAATAGGGAACAACTCGAGTGAGAAAGTGGAATGCATAGACTTATACGCGGAAGGCGACCGCGTGTTGGGCGCCGCGTTGTGTGCCGGCATACCGCTTATCTTCAGCAGGAAGCATGGAGTACTGGCGTTGCGTGCGCAGCGTGTCCCCGCCGTGTAAGTACTGCGTCTCGAACCGCACAATATCCTGGCTATGTTTGTTGATATAATATAATAAAAAGATTTTTACAGGGCATGTTATCATTTTACAACATCAAACTGTAATCAATAATATCTTCATTATGAATAATCATGTTGCCGACATTTGCTCATTGTAACAGGTCGACGTGCGACAGCGCGCCTACTGCACTGGGCTCAATCGACGTAGTCGCCAGCGACGTAGACGTTTACGATACCAACCTCTCTATGTATGAGATTGAACCCAGCGAAGTGAGTACGAGTCTGATGTTGCAGCTGATGTATTTATTTTACTTAATGTAATGGTATAATGTATTTGAAGATCAACGCGGTGACCTCGGATCCGAAAAACAAACTGAAGTGTGCGTTCCTGTTTCACTTGCGGCGCGATCCGGCGGCGGCGCGACTGCTGTCCGAGGAGTTCCCGGAGCGCGCGGGTGCGGGCGCGGGCGCCGGGGCCGCAGACAGCGAGTTGGACGTGGCCGTCGCGACCGCGGCGCGCGAGCTGCTGGACGACGCGCCCGCCGGCGACCCGCGCTGGCGGCGCGCCACCTCGCGCTCCAGCGTCGCTCTCGGCGCCTCCGCCGCGCTGCAGCTCGCCGCTCAGCTGCGCGACAAGGCGAAAGCTTACGCCCTGTTCCTCGAGTTTTTACGAGCGCACGGCCTGTGGCACCGCCTCGGACTCATCAGCAGAGGTAGACGCGCGTTCTTTTACTTGTTGTCTGTTACTAATTATTGTTATGACCCAATCTGTAAGTTTTATTCGTTCCCCACATATCGTGAATTTTGTAGTAAGTATTTATTTATCAATTAGTTAAATTACATTTAAATATTAGATCATAGGGGGTCGTTTTATACATAACGACAAAATTTTAACAAAATGTTTTGGGATCGGTTCCAGAATGCGGTGACGGCGTCGTTAGCACGCAACAGTTACTGGGCGCTTACGGCGAGCGGCTTGCGGCGGCGCGCGCTTTGCGTCGCTTGCAGGAGGAGGGCGCACATCTTGTGGATGCCGCATTGCAACAGGTGGGAAACCCGTTCAGTTCTGAACAGTTTTTCATTTACTTAATGAAAAAACCTATGACAGTAATTATCATCACGAAATAAGCTCCAGTGGTTTGGTTTTATTTTACGTGCAAAACTCGCACATCTCTCAGTTGCTTGTGAAGTTTAAGAGATGAGTATTTGATCATAAAGTTGGGGAGTGCGTTGTAGGTAACGAGCGGCGCGGAGAGCGAGGAGTGGCGCGGCGGCGGGTGGGACGAAGAGGAGGAGGGCGCGGCGCTGCGGACGGGCGCACTGTCCTGTGCGGACGTGGCGTACCGGCGCGTGTCGCGCGCGCACCGCCTGCTGCGGGCCGTGGCGCGTGCGCCGCCGCCGGCCGGGGACGCGCGCGCTGACGCCGCTCACGCCACCGCCGCACTGCAGTTGCTTACCGTTAGTCATATCAAATAATAAACCACTCTCCTAATACAAACACGTTTTTATAGTATTCATACAGTTTTGCTTGTCACAAACAATAGTCATTTGAAAACATCCACATACAGAAAGTTACGAGTGATTTTAAATTGCAATTAAGTCACCAAAGGGTATTCTCTGAAAATATAATAATGAAATACTCACAAACTTCAACGTACCCCTACTGTAAATAATGTAACGGCATAATCCAATTAGTGTTCACATACATACCTACGGTCATTATGTATGGCGTCTGCTGTGATTATTATCGGGATTTTTTCATTTTTGATTGTTGGGTCCTTAACAACTATTTAGCTGATCTACTCGACCATACGGCTGCTGAACGTCTTTATATAACCAACTCTTTCAAAATTAGCAGCATCATAAATGTACCTGAAAAAAAAACTGGACGGTAACATGAATAAAGACATCTAATTTATTTTCTCAATACAAACCCGCATATTTAATATCTCAGTGATGACTTTGTTTAACACAAGAAACAATCAAATCGAAAAAACTTTTCGCTTCGTCCTTTATACTACAGCTAGCGAGAGTATACACAGTTTCCTCTATGTGAAAAGTGAAAGAGCAAAAAGGGGTGGATGATCAGTGGAAGCTTTTTAATTCTGTCATATTCGAGAATAAAACTCCATAAGCATGACACAGGGGCGTGGTGAAACATTTCTTGACAAAACCCAACTATAAAACTGTCGACCCACCACTTGTGAACCACGTATGCATGCTGATGCATGATCCTTTCGATAGTCATGATGTATCTTCTCGAACGCAGGCTAAATAACTTCCAAAAAATTGATTATGGGTCGGATTCTAAAACTCCAGTAACCGATGGTGCTACGAGATTAATTGGAGCCCAGGAACTATAAAGTGCAAAAGGTTATCCAACCTGAAAAATCAACATCACATAGTCTTGCTAAATTTACCGAATGGATTTTGGAAAATGCACCCAGGAATTTCATGATTTAATTTCACCATCGCCATTTTTACACACCTACACATTTTTACAGCTTAGCTTTCTTTAGACTAGTGCGCTTTACAAACTACATTACATCACCACTTTCCATCGGGTAGGATCAAGAACTAGGTTATATAAATTTAAAAAAGCTGATAAATATGGGCTGCGCATCTACCTACGACTAATCGTTGTGGTGATCCGTGAGGTAGCCTGCTGGGTAAAGAAAACTGTTCAAAATATAAATGTCTTAAATAAAGTATCTTCATTATTACTGTTTTCAACCAATTGGTTTTATTTTATTAATTAAATATAGTTTTGATTGATATATTTTAACACGTGCAGGGGGTGCTGAGCGAAGTGCACGCGTGGCGCGCACAATGGCTGGCAAGCGGCGGACCCCGTCCCGCCGCGCCGCCGCCGGACGCCGCGCTGCAGCAGGCGCTGCTACAGCTGCACACGCGCGCCACCACGTACGTTGCCACCTGAACTGCGCGTCACGTTTTGTGTCAATTGTGTATTACTTGTGAGGCATTAGTATAGTGATCGATGAACCTTTTTAGTCTTACTTTACAAAACATTGCCGCCGAGAACCATTGCTGCACATCCGATTTTGCTTTGTTGTCACACCCGCCAAGCTCCCGCTGAACAGACGCACACTCCGCCTTCCACAAAAAAATCAAGGTGACGCTGTCTGCACAGATGAGTCACATGCATGGTGGTCTCCGGGCAAAAATGTATATATACACTGTTTGTAAAAAATTAAACCATCACCGACAGTAATTTGTGTTCTTATGACTATTTTTTTCTCTTTACATGTATAGAGCTCATATTTTAATATATGTTCCTCGTGTGCGCAGAGAGTGTGCGCGTGCTTGTCAGGACTCTGCGCTGCGCACGAGCTTGCTGGAGTCGGCGGCCGCGTTTGCGGACCTCTTGCTGGCCGACGCTTTGGCGCACACGCACACCCAGGACCCCGCCTACCAAGCGCTGCGCCGCCAAATTATTAAACCTTACGGTAAAATATCCAGTGTATTGTATTGTCGACTACCAACCAAACTAAATGTTATGGTAATAAGTAGCAATTTGAATATCTTTAATTTATATGATATAAAATTATTGTAGCATTTATAAGTATTTAACCGAAACCAAGTCAACTCGAACGGTAAACAAATTTTAATGAAGTATTCTATAAAAAAAATTGGAAAGATTCCTATCTAATCAGATTTAAACGATCATTAAATATAATGTGGTGTTGTATGTATACTAATAATTTGTTATAGTAATAACATTTACTTTATGACTAACTAAAACTGTATGTTTATCTACTTTAAAGAGAGAAAAAAATACTTCTAAATAATTTAAATGCCCTAGGTCCCTGTACGGCAAAGTACCGAGCAAACTATTGGCCCTACTGAAAGGCCAAACTTTCTTTTCGCCATGTACCTGCTGGCTGTAAAGTCTCGAGACGCTTCCATTAGTTTTTAAAAATTTCTCTAAAACCATTATGTGAAATCGGACTCTTTGACCCCAAGGTTTCTGTTCCAAACTGTTTAAATATGAAATCCTCGCCAAGGTTGTCATACTTGCTCCGCTTGAGATTCTCTGCCCGGTTTGCGGGCACGTCGGCAATTCTGGAAGTGTCTTGGACGTGAGACGGACTAAGTCTAGAACACAAATATCGTCCATCTCACTGTCCAATGAATCATACCCATTCCATCCAGTCTCTTGCCATCTTTGTGCGCTGAACAGTAGGGTTCCTGAACATTTGGCAGACTGGTGGGTTAATTTAAGGCTGAAAAAGATATGCCTGTGGTTAATACAAGAGGCGATTAAATAAACGACGAAGAAGGTCGCTAATGCTGCAATGTCGGAAGATGCGATCGACGCTTCGCATACAAGGCGTATGTTTACATTTGTGGCGCAAGTTCTTCTTCCCACTAATAAAGAGGGGCCTCCAAAACATGTGATTTGAACGCATCAACCACTTCTTCAGGCGTCGAAAAACGGTGAATTTGCAATTTTTTTTTTTGGTCTGCAGCAATAAGAAATCATTGTGAGCTAAGTCAGCTGTACGGCGGATGACCCATCAATTCGATGTTTTGACTGCTCAAGAATGTTTTTGTTTAAGCTGATGTGTGAGAGTTTGGTTCTTTGACGTGGTGGCTCGAGACGGTGCTTCATCACGAAGTCGAAGCGAGTTGGTCAGCATACCGGTGTTGGTTTAATTCACGCCGAAAATCATAGAAAATCATCGCACGTAAATGTTCCCGGTTTAATTCCATTTTTTTGGCCAAGATAAAAGCTTTAAGCTTTGTATTTGTAAACAACACAAATAGCACTTGTCTCACAACAGTTCTGAGCACACTCATATTAAAAATGTCACACTCATATTATGATGACAATGTCAATTTTGATCTATTCACAACAGTGTTGCCACATTTCAAGACCTAAGTAGCAACCCCCGTATGCTATAATATAAGTACTACAGAAAATTTATAATACAATCATTAATCTAGCACCACTGCAAAGACATCCAGACCATGGGTCCTGCCACCGCTCATGGGTGCACGTGGTGTAATTAACTTCCAAAGTTGATAATATTGCAAAATATAAGTAAACATTGGCACAAATAGGCAATGCCGTATCAAGGTAAAGGCTATGTGACATATTTACAAAATCTGACAAAGAATTGTCTAGAATTGAGAAACCTAAAACATGTAACGATATTTTCTCGATGACAGACAATCGTTATATAGAAATATCGACATGCACACTATAATAATACACCTGTTATCTATCAGTGGACGCGGGACAAAACCGACGCGCCACAGTGCTGGCAGAGAAGTTCCAAGACTTCGAGCTGTTGGTGCAGCTCTGCGTGGCTGACAACGAACTGGAACAGCTGCACGCGTTCATCGACAAGTATTCTGAGCAGGTGAAGGAATCCGTCCGACGCTTTCATTCTGTCTCGTTATCTCGTATAATGCTCCCATGTCAACGACGGTCGCTCGCGCAGGGTTTAGCCGAGATCGCATTTGCGTGGCTCGCTTCGGGCGACGGCCACAAGCGGGCGTTGCTGGTGCGGAGTGTAGGAGCGCGCGTGCCGGAGCGGCTGTCGCGCTGGCTGGCTGCGGTGCCGGAGCGCGCCGACCTGCTCGCGCTGCACGAGCTGGGCTCTCGGCGGCACCGGGCCGCTGCGCGGGCGTTCGCTCACCTCGCCGCCGCCCCGCGCATCACCGTACGTCGCACCGCGGTTAGTATCTTTATGTGGAAATAATTAGGTCTATAATTTTGTTTCTTAAAAATACCACGTTGACAAGTTGTCTAACAATGTACAATAAAGATGCAAATCGTAGAACAGAATAGTTCCATGAGAAACTGTATTAACGGCATTTGCATTCACTCGCGCAGACGGCGGCTTCGCTCGCCAAGTTATGCTCGCTCGCTTCGGAACAGCCGGACGAGGAAACTTGGCGCGCGGTAGAATGGCGGCTGGGCGTTTGCGAGCAGCAGTGCGCGCTGCCCGCCGAGCTGCGAGCGCGCGCTGCGGCCGCCTTTGGCGATGGCGATGCCGACGCCGACACCGACGGCCCGCTGCTGGAGCCTGCCCAGCTGCTGCAAGTGAGTGCCGCCACAGTACACCGTGAATAAAAGCACCCTCTGTGTACCTTTCACAATTTAATTCTTTTACACTTTTGTTATTTTATCGATTTCTTCTTTAACTGTAGTTATATATTGAGGCGGAGGGCAAGTCACTAACCGAGTACGACTACAAGAAGGCACTGGATCTCACTGGGTTTATCGAGGATCCGGAGCAGCGCGACGAGCTCAAGCTGCAGGTATAAACGTTAATAGTATTATGAGCATATTGTACTTGTACACGATGCACTAAGCGAAAGCCTCGTGCGGCGCGACCCTTGATTGGCGTGTGTTGGTGGACTGTATGAAGAACGTATAAGCACTGAAAATTGCTATAGACTGTTCTCAATTAGTTCTTGGAAATAATACTCAGCTTCAGTATCTGGAGAGCCACACGCGTGCAAATACTGTACACAAACTGTCTTTCCTATTTCCATATCACCGCATGAGGCAGGTAGGTCGGGTCGCGATACTTCCCGAGAGCTTCTGGTTACCTGTTGCTGCCAGAGGCTGGCCTTCACGTGTCCTCGATCCCCCCGGTCCGCGCTCAACCCACAACTAATAATCTAATAATATTGTTATCGCTAACACTACCACTATCTGTCCTGCACAGTACTGTTGTGATTTAAACTATGGAAACCTTGTATTTCTGTGTTCTGTACCTGATGTTATGGCCGCATCATAAACTCAATACAACGATTGCCAGTGTTGCAAACCTTACGCATTATATTAAGATGGCAGTAGGCACTGAATGTTAATTATGAATAGTTAGTAGCTTTATAAGTGGCGGCGCTCATACGGTCGGGCGTCGTGGATTCATGGTGAGACACTAACACGGAGAGCTGTGTGCACAGGTGTGGTGCTCGTGCGTGCAGCGTGACGAGTGGACACGCTTCGGCTCGGAGGCGGCCGGCGATGAGCTTCGCGCCACTATGCTCTACCGCCTGGTGGAGCTCGTGCATATGGGTATGTAGTATAATATCTCACCCACGCTTACTTTACATGTAGTATTATTGAAGTGAATAAAAGAATTTTCACATATATTGAGATGCGCAGGCGGCGAGGTGGAGCAGCTGGTGCCGCCGCTGGACGCGCTGCTGAACGCGCCGCGGCTCGCGCACCGCGCCTCCGACCCGCGCTTCCACTTCGCTCTCAAGCTGCTCTACGAGTTCATACACGACGCTTACGACGCGCCCGCCGCGCCCG
>DWIB01000073.1:0-17706 GCA_018248155.1 Cressida cressida
GCCGTCTCCGTAGCCATTAGAAAATACTCACCCGATGAAACCAAAAATGACAGTCAGTAATTACTACTAACACAACTTATAAATAGATGAGCAGAATTTGCAATACATCTCTTATTATGCACTTTGTCATAATTAAACTAATATCTGATGTTAGCTCTGATTACGCCATCGGCGTCTTTCACAACCTATCGGATCAGGGTCCACCAGCCTAATGATTCACTATTATTATATACCACTTACTTATGGAAGTATGCACATTAAGCTTATGCTAGTTACCTTGAGACAAAATGTTCAGCCTCGTTACCCAGCAATTTTACTAACCTAGCAACGCCATTCAAACTTGTGACATCTACTTAGACAGGGATACGTTTTTTTTTTGGATCATGGTACGCATTGAGGGAGAATAGTGTCTATTTTACATTTTGGACCCTGTAGCTTTAACGTAAAGTTCCGGTGTGATCCATTTAATTGGCATGAACATTGACTGGCGGAGACGAGACGGTGGCCGGGGTCACCAGCAAGACTGGGACGGCTACATGTCGCTGTCACGCGCCGCCGACCAGCGCCGGAACATCCTTGAGCCTCACCGATCCGCTTCGAAAATTAACAAAATTGTTACAAATTTAATATTCAAAATTTCATTGGCTTTCACAAACAGCGAATAAATGAGTAACAGACTAAAAATTTACTATTGTTACTGTTACCAAAAACAGTCCAGCTGTTTTTGGTAACAGTGGGCAACAACAACAATAGTAAAGTAGTGTTTTTGGTAACCGTAGAGCTTATTTATCGTGATAAATAGTAGTTTGCATGTGCAGTGTTTCGCTGTAACTAATGAATTACTGGGATAATGAGGCTTAACATCATATGTCCCGGAGCGACAGATGCAATGTGGTGGTGTATGTACCATTCCACCTAGTGCCACACTGTTATGGGTGAGCGTACCATTTACCATCTGATTAACGCGTCGTTCTTCTCGTAGCTTAGTATAAAACAAGAACCCTGTGTGTTGCTGTGCATACCATCGAATGATCATTAGGTTTAGCGTACAAAGGGCGGGCTCGTTCTGTTGCAAGGACGAGGTTATTGTCGGCAGGAAAGTGTAAACGCTCCGTTACTAAGTGGCGGTAAGCTGCACGCGGCTGCCATTGTCTCCGCGGCGGCGACACGCGCATTTGACTCCATTGATGCGCGCCGCACTTTACCGCGCGTGGACCACAATCAGGGAAATCGTCCACTGCATTCGCATTAGGCTGACCCAAATGCCTAATCACGAGATTAAAATGATTTCCACACGAACAGTAAATTGGCACTGTAATAACATGATCACTTGCCGTCATGACTAAGCTTGTCGGCCGGTAGAACGGGTTCTAGGATCGAGTATCAAGCAAACGCGAGTTTGATTCTCACTAAGCTTAAACTCTAGTAAAATAAAACATCGTGAGGAAATCGACATGTTCACAAATAAACCATATTTCTGGATGTATGACTACCAAAAATAGTTTTTTTTTCTTACTGATATATGCTTGCGCTTTACTACAATCCCATCTAATGGAAAGTGGAGATGTATCCTATGTGGTAGAGCACACTGATCTAGAAGGAACCTATTCACTCTCTTCTTGGGAATCCTGAATGAAAGTTGGTAAATCCAGACTTAATCGCTATATTGGATAATGAATTTGTTTCTATCCTTGGCTAGAACCCCCAACTATATTACATACCAATAATATGATCTCTAGAAGCTGTAATTAATCTAGCATACATAACATCTATTTCAGACTTACACTTCGTTCGATAATCTTTAATAAAAAGTTTTACACACTTTACAATTATAATAATTACTTAGTGTGAATAACAACAATAGGCCCTCAGTAATTTGCTAACCTTACACACCATTTCTAAAAGAATTCTCTTTAAAACCCTAAATTTATTTTAAATAACTGTTTCAGGACACGCAGCGAACAAGCAACGATTGTACTTTTCAGCAACCTATCCGTTCCTCTACTTCGTTATGGATGCAAACATTCATGTTGCTCTTATGGCTGGAAAACTAGTGGATCCCCTAAATACAAGAATACTATAAAATAATTTAGTTTTATTCAAACCTAATTCATTTCTTTTAACATATTTATTGTTTTAAATGACTAAAGTAATTCCACATCCATGTAAATTATCTGTAAAGTACATTTATTTGCTACATTTTACGGTATATTGTGACGACTGTCCTATTACATAAGTACCTGCATCAAGTGGTCATCACTTAAGCTTATGAGTTTATTACTTATATTCTTTCCAAAGTATATTAACAAAATATAACCAAGCATTGAGGCATTATTGACGGCCAATTACTTTTACTGAAATTATAGGAGTAATGAAATTTGAAGGGTCATCATATTTATCCTTGGTTAAGATGATAAGAACCATGCATAACATCCTCACTAGTGCCACATTATTATGGGCCAGCACACATCATTATCTTCCAGAAGGTATTACTAATCTCTTGGCTTATAAGCTTCCAATAAAAAAAAATTGGTTTACATCTATTAGTTTGAAGGCGAAACAGGATCTTGCAAATAAAAAACGAGTGGAATTAGTTTTGTTTATTTTACATTACACTTATCCCTTGACTATTACTTAGCCCTCTTGGATTTAATCTTCCTTAAGTAGAACTCCAACTCTTTTCCTTCCAGCACGTAACCATCAGCACGGCCACACTGGCCTGGTCGACTCGCCACACATGCTAAAAAATACAAACTATAATGTAAAATTTATATACTACTATAGAAACTATTCATTACTTCTATCTAACATCAGAGTAACTATGACGAGTAAATCATTCAATTGCAAAACTGGTCCCAAAACGGTTGCAGTTTATAAAAGCAATTTCAAAACTTCTCGATATCATCATTTGTTGCAATTTCTTGTATTTGTTTCCTTCAAAGACTTAAAATTGGAATCTACAATATTTTCACGCGGTACATACAGTACACTCTAAAGCTGCAATTATGTTTGTAAAATTAATGAGTGAACTCACCTAAAAGACGGCCCGTGTGAAACTGGTCTTCAAGTGCAGCTTCAACTTTTGCAAGACGCTGTCTAGACAGGTATTTCTTAGCCGTTTTCTTACTGCGTTTTTTGTTGATAATGGCATCTTCTGCCTCAGTCTAAATGCAAAACATAAATACAATCAAAAAGATTTTGGTATGCAATGCATAACAAAAGTATGAGGGTCAGTGTCGAATAACTCATATCACAGAACATCAAATGACACGCAATGTTTTTCATCACATTATATGGATAAAATGAAAAAAAAAATCTAAATATGTTTTCCTAAAGCTAATAAAATTTGCAAAATTTCCTCCTCTTGCCCTAATTAACTCCTGATTTGAAAGCCCATCCATAGCCATATTCCAACTATCAACTCCTAATAATTTAAATTGTTTGGAATTTTTAATTGCAATGCCTTTGAGTACATAAACAGTTATTTCAAAACTATCTAACATCCAATTCTTTTAGAAGTCATATGAATAAATCAATAATAAATTAATTAAATAAAAATATAAAGTGTATTACATTGTATTAAAGGAATTTCAAAAAATTTTGTATAAAAGATTCAATCTAGAGCTCCATTTCAGATACTCCTAATAAACAGAAATGCTCTTACTTCCATTTCCAAATTACATTTCATCCATCACATTCCAGTTTCATTACCAATTCTATCAAATATTATAGTATGTGATCTGTTTTTGCATGTCTCTTGATCATAATTTAATGATTAACAATAAAGAAATAAGAATAGAAAGATTAAATATATTAATGTTATGACCATCTTGTAAATGAAAGTAAAAATATGTAACTGCTTACCAACTTGGCACCCTTCTTTCTGCCGAGGGGTAACAGGTAGTGGGATTCATACCACTGCCTGAAAGGTGTAGCATCAACCACAACAATGGCATTCTTCACCAGAGTTTTAGTACGCACCAGCTCATTGTTGGAAGCATTGTAAACAACATCTATAATACGAGTCTTGCGGGTTGCACCTGTATTACAAAACATGCATATAGAATTATAATCCAGAAAAAAGTTACTGCCAAGATATTAATTCAAGTTTCATGACATGTATAGGACCTTGGTTCATCATGCTAATACTTCAAATTGAGTATAGGAAAGACCTAAACCCACAACAACATTAAGGCTAGTAATAGTTCCATGAAAATTATAAACCGTCATTGTTGTCAGCATACTCACATTCGGATCCCCATGAGAAGTTTCCAGTGTCAAGTCTGAGGGCACGGTACTTGATGTTACCACCACGAGCACGAACCAAATGAATGCGTTGGGAACCAAGCTGTGAAGACCATATAAATATTTGTATACCATTAACTGCATGGACGATATTTTTGTATAAATGGGAACATTCGTCATACCTTGGTGTTGGCAGCAGGGCGGCCTAACTCGTACTTCCTCTTCTTACGAATGGGCGCCCGCTTACCACCTGTAGCCCTGCGCTTATGCCAGTGATCACGGCTAATACCTGCACATCATTAAAAAGTTTACTTTCCCGCACAAAGTACATAATTTACAATAAAACACATCCTACACTTTTTAACATATAATATGTCTTGCGAACCAAAAATATGTGTAAATATATCAATTAAAAACATTGCTCTGTCTACTAAATTAACGAATTATTAAAAACATTTTACCACACTTATGATTTTAATGGATAATACTAGAATAATATTCAGAACCGCTCACCCATATTGCCTGATCAGAAAGAAAAGACTCGTTTGACGGATAGAATAACAAACCAATACGGCTCTATAGTCTACGGAAAGACGGCTAAACACAAATCGATAACACTATTTCTCAAACAGGTTTTTTCATGCACTCTAATATATTAAACAAATAAAAAAAGATGAATTTTTTTCTAAAGTTTATGTAATATATAGTAACTGAAAAATATTTTTGTGAAGACATTAAGTTTGAACTTTCTGTAGAAAGAAAAGGATCGCACGTAGATTGGGCGCCCTTTCAGTAACCAAATTAAGTTACGTTTCACCTTTACTTAGAACGATAAAACATAATTATGAACACTTATTAATAAAGAACCTTAATTCTATTTATTTCTAGAGGAACTCATTAGCCTTGCTATTATTGAATAGCGATTTATAACAAAAGACATAAGAAAAATCTTGACATAAATAACTTAAAAAAAGAAAACTATCAAGGAGTTTTTATGGGTAAATGATATTCATGATTTAAAAATCTTTAGAGGTATGGTAAGATAAATATGCATAAAAATGTGTGTTGTCTACAGTATTTCTGTATTTTACAATGGTTTAAATTAATTATTGACGAGTACTAATAAGCATTTATACGAAACAGTATTCTATGATTTTTTTTAATAAACTATTATTTTTTCAGTTTTATAAGTCTTGTGTTATCGTACAAATATAAAAATTTTGGAAAAAAAACAGAAAACAAGACATCCACTGTTAAAAGCTATTAAAATTTTGAAGGATTTTCTTCTATCATAGCATGTAGTTTACGATATAAATCATACAATGATTTGAATTAAAATTTTAATTTTAAGTTAGTGAATTGCATTTTTCTGGATTAACAGTATAGGTGAATATAGAAGCTTGTGTAGGTTAATAGCTCTATTAACTTTATCAACCATATTAAATATGCCATGCGCCTGTGGACAGCTAATAACCATAATAATTTTCTTTATAGAGAAAAATAAAACGATGTTCAAAACTCATTTTCACAACTCAACCTTCTTCGTTTGAAATCCTTTTAAAAATAAGAAAAGATGTAATTGATTTCATTCACGATATTTTTGAGTACCATTGAAAAATAAAATATATATTTCATTCTGTAGCAGCGAAACTTTGGTGTTTCCCAAAAAAAATCCTGTAATAAGATATCCTAAATTGCTTAATTAACAGGCCATGTTTCATCACCGCGTTAACCAATAATTTTTTCTGAACGCTCTATATTTTTGTCTATGGGCACAAACATTATGCAAATAAATGTTGAGTAGAAGCGTCGAAGTGTCTACTGTTTTGAGGTTATGCTGTTATTATTAATACTGTTATAATAAGATAATTAATGTAATAATTTGAAGAACACAATGTCTACTGGTTTCTATATTCGTTACTATGTAGGGCATAAGGGTAAATTTGGACACGAATTTTTGGAATTTGAATTCCGGCCTGAAGGCAAACTTCGTTACGCTAACAACTCTAATTACAAAAATGATACAATGATACGTAAAGAAGCCTATGTACATCCTTGTGTAATGGAAGAATTGAAAAGAATCATAGCTGATTCCGAAATAATGCATGAAGATGATCGCCTCTGGCCACAACCCGATCGAGTAGGTAGACAAGTAAGTAGTGCAGAACCAAACATATTGTTATAATTATTTTATTTATACATGGACTCGTAAAACAGAACCGTATTCTAATAAACTAAATGTCTATGGGTTTTTCCACAAAATTGATTGTAATTGTTATGATTTTTGTTATGGTAAATAATTCCAATTTTGTTTATAACAATAACTTAATAAGTAAACAGGAAGATCTGAATAAAAAACTTACTTTGTTTATCAGATTACTACACATGATAATAGAGGAATATTAGAAAGAAGACTTGTCCAGAAAATTCATGGTTTCGCATGAATTTTTATTTGGTTAAAAGCCCTTGTTGGCAGTAGAAATCAATATATTGTATTACTGACAATTCAACACATACTATCGGCATGTTTTTTGACATAAAAAAAGTTTGAACTTTGGTAATAAATGGTAGCTGTTTTAAATCTTTGTATCTATAACATACAAATTATTTAATTTTATGTTCTTTATAAAAAATTTGTAACAGTTATTTATAAATTTCTTTGCAGGAATTGGAAATAGTTATCGGAGATGAACATATTTCATTTACTACATCAAAAACAGGCTCCCTTGTGGATGTTAATCAGTCACGTGATCCGGAAGGCCTTCGATGTTTTTATTATTTAGTACAAGATCTAAAATGCCTTGTTTTCTCACTAATTGGGCTTCATTTTAAGATTAAACCAATATAAATGTTTTATCTAAACAACTCACAGAAAAAATAAAATTTGGTATCTCATTTGTGTTTTATTTACCTGTATTTTTTTATATTTCATATTACATCGTAGTGTGATGCTTTTTTACTCAAGGGTCAAGAAAGGGTACCATAACCTTTTTGGAAATATATAATTTTTCCCACCAAAGTAGTAAATAGCGTTGCCTGCTCTTTGGGCTGAAAATGCAATTTAAATTTAAACTAAATTTAGCAAGTTTTTATTTTTTGTCATTTGTGTATATTAGAAGTCATGTTTTATTTAGTTGTTATATGGTTGAAAAACAAAAATAATTATAAACAAAGAAACATAACATTATTGTATAGTGCATAAACTGTGTTTAAGTTCTTTTTTTTATAGAGGGTTAAGCAAATAGATGAACGAGACGTTCTTATAATAATTTATACGCTCATTCGCAATATGCCACAAATGATGAACACAGCATCACATTGCGTTCGTTGTTTAGGGATATGAAGTTAAAACCCGTTACTGGAGTAATTTCACTAGCTACAGCTAAAACACGAGCAGCGTTGGTATCTCTCTAGATAGTTTGAGGTAACAAAAATCTATCTAGAAAACCTTGCTTTCCATATAACTGTTTTGTATTTCATTCCTAACTTGGAAACAGTTTACAGTATAATTAATTTCTTTTTTAAAATAAAAGTCCTCAATGAAACTATCAAATCTTCTATTTAATTTAAATATGTATTTTTATCGTTACGAGATTTATGACTTCATATTATTAGATGAGAATTTCAAGTTTTAATGTCGTTGATTTATTTGTTTCTAGATTCTCTTGAAATTTAGTTGATTTGCTTGTTTATTTTAAAATTTAGTTATATAGGTTAATTTAGGAAAATAAGTAGTAACTATTTATAACTGAGGTTAGAAGTAACGATAAAAATATTTTCTGTTTTTATATTTGAGAAACGGTGCTTTAACGCTATGGTAAATAGGAACGTCTATAGGATTTATTTATGTTTATAGTATAGCTTTGCGCGTTGCGCGCGCATCGCATCTGCCTGACCGACTATGGCGGACAGGCAATAAAGGATGCTTGAAGCCTTTTGTAAATCGGAAAATATCTATAGAAGCCAATGGCATAAACGGGATTATTTGTAAAAATTGTACATTGTAAATAGTTCTGTGTACATATAGTAATTATATTTGTGGTCGTTTTGTTTAGAATTTGTGTGAATAAGTGTATTATTTTGAGTGTTTATTCAATTCAGTTTCGACGCCGACAAATTGCTAAAACTGAGTGTTATTACGTCGAAACATAATACGAATCAGCAAAATATAAAAACTTTGTACAATTTGACACCTATTTTTAACAGTTTCATCGTTTGTCTTTGTTTCGAGTTATAAGAAACCGTTGCAGCTATTGCATTATTTTGGTTTTCCTAGCGGCTGTCATCGTGCTTCGATTAAACTACTGTCAATTTAAAAGGCATAAAAAGTAGTCAGCATCAAAAGAATTAATCATGAGATCTGATCGTTTTCGTGTAGTCTACCGTATCATTTAATGTGATTTTATTTGTATTTGAATGTAATAATAGTATTGAAGTTTGCGGTGTTGTTTATACTAATATACAATAGAAAAGATTTGTCTTTACGGTTACAAAGATTTTGAAGCGTAACGAAACTGAATGATCGAACCTCACGGTAGTCCGATGAAGTGGCCGGGATCAGGAGCAGACGAAGAGGTAGGCGAAGCTGGGCTGCAGAACGCCCGAGCTCCACAAGCTCGCAGCCAAGATGATGTTGGAGTTCATTACGTGTTTCAACGAGAGCCACAAGAAAACGATATGCCCGTTTGCTCATTAGCTTCCAAACAACGCTGGGTTGTTGGCGAAGAAACAATGGCGGAGGTTTGTTTATTATTATCAAACATTAGATAGTTCGATAGTGTAGTGTAGTGTAATTTAATTTTTGGTTGTAAAATGCTATTATTATTTTCAAAAAAGTTTATTATCTCATTTTGTAATATTTATAGTATTATTATAGTTCAATTGTTTTTTTTTTTAAATTTCAGAACCAAGATAAATGGAAGAATACAACACCCATGGCAATGAATAGCATACATCAACAAGGACCTGTGCACCTTAAAAATTCTCAGGCTAATCCACAATATATAAATCATTCGATTGCTTCATCTGTTGGTACTCTTGCAATGAACCAAACTGGTATTGGGAGTCACCCAGCTCATTTGACGACAAACATGGTCCATACCCAACTGGCACCAATGCAGAATCACAACCATGCAATTGGTAATAATTTGACAATGCAAAATAGTGCAATGATGTTTCCACCATTGCAAGGCATACAGAATGCACCCCAATTAGGACAACAAGGCTTATATGATATACATCAACATCATGCACCACCGATACAAGCTATTAATGGAATAGGAAAGAATGCAGAACATCTAATGTATTTAAGTCAAGCGGGCATGCTTGCACCTGCTACCTCTCAGTTCTTGCAACAAGGGCAGAATCAACTTAACATGACACCAGTAGCCAACATTCGTAATCAGGTGAGTTTTTAATCCCTATAATATGTAACATTTATTGTTTAGAACTATAGAGTAAATTGTAACATATTTATCACAAAAAAGTTAAATTTTTCAAAACATGTAATTTTAGTAAGCTTATTCATTTAATATGATGTTTTATTTAATGGTTTCTCTCTGATTTTTGTAGAAACTGGTACATAACCCCATACTAAATGTAATTAAATTAACCTTTAAATTATCTTGGTCTTCTACAACTAATAATCAAGAAATAAAATCGGGTACATTTATGAGAACTTTTATATGGCTTAAATATCTAATACAAACTATGAAAATGTTCCTATGCTATTTAATACAGAGATTCCAATGTCTGTACAGATATAAACAATAACAAAAATAAAGAATATTTTAAAAAAAACATCTCAAATTAAGGGTTAAGCAATGCTTTACAATTTACAATAAGTACTACTACACCTCAGCTAAATAATAAATTTACTGAATAAAGAGAGTTGAACTTGAACGAATAACTATTTCTGAAGTGTTACAATTAGTTGTTTAAGACAGGCTACAAATCAATTCTTTCTTGTATGTAATATACAATTTTTTTATGCTCATATTATTTGTACATATTTTAAACTAAAAGTTGCAATTATCATTATAGGCCTTTAAAAACTTTTGTCTCTTAGACCTCTACATTTTTGTCAAGTCCAATAACAGGCCAAATAGGTATAGCACAACTTTTAAATCTTCTATGCACTGTAGTATGTCTATATAATGTCTACAATATGTGGTGAGACTTTCGGCCTGTTATCTAGAATTAAATTATTATATTTGTGTTTATATTAAAAAAAATATATACTAAGTAGTTTGTATTTTCTTTGCTTAAAAATTTTTACTGTCCATCATTCAATTTGTAACTTAGTTACTCAATGGAAGAAACATATCATCATATCTTGTATTATTATTATTATCTTTTCTTTCTGTTTATAAGTATATAGTTTTTTTTCAGTATGTATTACAAAATTTATTTAATTAATTACTGAAAAATGCGGTTCACATCTGAGTTTTTCTATATTTATAACAACACAAGAGACCCCAATGTTTGCAGAATGCAAATGAAATAAAAAATGATTTTTTTTTATTTGAAATCAAAATAGTTCTGTTTTATTTTTGTATAAATAGCACAACTGAAACAGTGAAGTTTGATATGTAAAGAGCAATACAGTAAAACCCAAAATTAACAAAACTGTATGAAAATTGATTAATAACACATTTGCAGACTATTCTTCTCTAATCTTGCTCTATTTTTGACTTATTAATCAATAGTATATAGACAATAGATATGTCCTATTTCAAAAATACCTTTCCTTTACAAAAAAGTGTAGCGATATTTCTCTACCTTTGCGTTTTCAAGAATTATTAGTAGGTAAAAGAAAATACAATAAGGGATGATGATGAAAACAATAACATAATCGTTCCTATAAATTTAGAATGAAGATTCAAAATCTAAACATAATAAAATGCAATAATTCAGAAACTTGCTAAATTAAGCTAGCTACAAAACAAAAAAAAATCATTCAATTTGAGTTTATAGCAGGAATTTTTTTACACATATTTGTAATGATCTGGAAAGAGTTATGTTTAGATTAAACAAAATAAGTATCAATGCAAATAATGGTCAGCTATATGTTAGGTTGACCAGAAAGTTATGTCTGTTCTGGGTACAATCAGTTTCAAAGAAGCAATAAAAAAAAGCAAATAAGCGAACAAAAGTATTTATGGAATACATCATTTTACTTGTGGAGGTTGCGGGAACGATTAATCCAGCTCAACAAACTATTTTAAACTACAGACGGAAACTAGGATTTTGGTGGAAGGTATACAAGTGAGAAGAATTTAGATTAAATATCCATTTTTATATTTGTTTTCATGTAACAAAATCTAATCTTTTTTAAACCAGACAATAACCAGGGGTAAAAAGTGAATAACATCAAAACAATGAAAAGAAAAAGGGAAACAGCATAGTCTGTGCGTGGGAAAACTTCCTTCCACCACATCCAAATGACAAACTTCCAAAGTTAAGCCTCTAGGAGAATGTTGAGTATCAGTAGAACATTCTACAAATTGACATTTTGAGCTGATAAAACTGATTGAAAGTTTAAACTTGAAAAGGTTCTTTTGAGAATTACATAAATTAACAGTCCAAACAGAAAAGGGACTGTCAATGGTTGATATGAATAGTATCATACTGCTTCGTTATAATGCAAGACAATGCAAGGCACAAGTCAATGTTTAAGGGACTTGTTGGAGTGAGTACTTTTTGTACAATGTAGTAAAAAATGTAGGTAAGGAAATTTTTGAATTCACCTGACAACACATTTAAATTACCACTAGTTTCCACCACCATGTAAAAACTTTAAATGCAAAGGAGATGTCAGAAAAGAAATGAACCTGTTTTGGACCTCTGGCCTCTTTAAGAACAGAATGTATTGTTTAATTAAATGAACTGACTAGGCAAGCGCGACCTTTACATGATGGTAAGTAATGCAACTGCCTGCAACAAAGTAGCGGTAATTGGGATAGTATACACATAACCTAAATGTGATGGCGTCGTCTTGTAATAAGATGTTAAGTCTCTTTAGGACAGTAATTCTAGTAGCAGCTACAATACATTTAAAACCGGAACCCTGTAATGTTTGCTCAGTATTCTTGGCAGTGGAAATAGCTGTGGTGGTACCTACCAAGATGGTCACCAACACTGTAAATAACACCACCATAAACAAACAGCCACCTTTCTGACAAGAAGTCAAATAATGATGACTATTATATCATTTAATATTAATCATTGTATGCAAATCATACCTTTTTGAAATCAGGCTGAACTCTCTGGTTGACTTAATGTAAAATTGTATAAAAAAAAATGAAAGCACTGTAACTCTCTTCTATCGGAGGCTATTACCCTTCAAATCCAAAGTAACTAAAAACTTCCACAAAACATTTAATCTAACATCCTTTCTATAAGACATAATACAAGATAACATTCTAGAGTTATTGTTATGCACTGAAACTGTTTATTGCATTTCTGCTTACTAATCAAACACCTCTGAAACCCACCATTATACATGGTATAAAGCTGGTTAAACAAAGCATACTTCCATGGCTGTATGGTTGTAAAATAACTTTGTGTTATATAATCCGTCATGGTAAAAATTTTCCTACATTGAGGGTTCCAAAAAGTATCCAGAGCAATGCACTCTACCATTTAGATTACATATCCACTTTCCAACAGGTGGGATTGTAATCAAGTACTAGCCTATTTTAGTTCAATAAAAATCATGAACCACAGCCCTTAATGGTTCAGTTTGTAATTTGGTATATCAATGTCACTTGTGTGATCGGTTTAGGAAACTGACATGTTCCTAAATCAACAGCTGTTTTGGTTATATAGGTATCTTATTTAAAAAGGAAGTCACAATCATTTATTAAAAAATCAACTCAGGATGGACCACATATATACAGTATTATAGCCATTTTCACCATATATAAAATGTTACATGGAATGTTTATGTATGTGTTTAAAGTTACTACTAAGTAATTGTTACAAAGTGAAACTTAAATTTGGGTGTTTTAATTATTTTTTAAATTATCAAACCAAATTTAAAACTGAAATGCTAAAAATAAAAAAATATATATTAATATAAATCCAAAATTAATCTCCAATATCCACTGTGTATATATATTTTTTCATAGTAAGTTATATTTTTTATTTTCATGTTAAATGTTAGAGAAAGGCGAAATATCTAAATTTGAAATCCATATACATTTAAATTAAATTAAATTAAAGTATTCATTACAGTGTACAGTTTAATTATTAAACGTAGAAATTAAAAAAAATACAATAATGCCGGAGGTAATCACCATATGGCAGTGCCAAGCAAACTTACCATGAACTAATTATTTTTCGTGCCATGTAATTGTTGGCTCTGTTATATTATATGGTGCTTCGATTGGCTTCTATTAGTTTTTGAGAGATTTCCCTAGAAAGCTTATACGCATTTAGAACCCATGAGCCGGAGGTTTCTACCCCAAACGGTTCAAATATGAAATCCCAACCACGGTTTACGTTCTTCTTCTGCTTCATAATCTTCGCGCGGTTTGCGACCGCACTGACAATAGTCGAAGTGTCTTGAACATGGAATAAAGCTAGTGTATACACAAGTAAATAGCATCCCCGTCTTTTCACTTTTCCAGTGGAAAGATATTGTCCTGGGTTTGTTTTTCGCGCCATCTATCGTCGGTTGTACGTAACGTAGCTCTGTGTGACGCTCCCGTGTATGGGGGTTTTAACGCAGGCGCTGTGATCGGCGTACGTCCTTTGTTCCGAACAAGTCAACATAGTATTTTTGAGTTATGATCTTCACGCTATATTTTCTTTACTAAAACCATTAACTAAATAAGAAATATTTTGTGTTAATGTAAAGTTATGTTATTACGTTTAATAACCGTTTCTAGTGAGTGAATATTTTATTCCGTAAGCTTTTCTTGTGCTACATGATTGAGCTTTAGGTGGATTGTACGCATGAAACCTTTGAGTGACTTTTTTTTCGAACCTAATGTTAAGGATATGGGCCCCGATATGGTGAGTCTAACAGTTTAATATTGTAAATTATCATTTAGGGACGCTGTTTTAAGTCATGAAGTGACCAAATATTTGTTTTTTCCACGCAACAGGTCCGTTTTTGTTTTGTTTACTTGTCACCGGCGTCCGCCATTTCTTGACCATAATTATATTGTTCACCGGTTGAAGATTTTACTCGTGAACGAATTTAAACTAAGTGTTACATCGTTTAACATTAAAGAGTATTGTAAATGGTAACAAGTTGCTTATGGATTAGATAAATTAGTCAATAGTTCATAACACGGACGCTTTTGTTTTCTATTCTAAAAGATTCTACAAAACCTATCAATGCTTTATTTTTAAAGTTTAAAAATATTATTCGATATGGTTAGTTAAATTATAGTATATATTATTATATGTGCATTGTCTTTATAATAAAAATAAAGTTTGAGGTTAGTTTGCTATTTTTAATCGGTAGAAGTCGAAGTAACCAATTTACCTTATTTCAGTAACCTATTACACCTATTACAGTAATAAGGAAATATATTGCATATATACCAATGAGTGTTTAATGAATTTATCATTTTATATTTACAGTATGTCACTATTTTATCAGGTGTAATAAGAATTAGAGTAAAGGTAAACAACTTCAAAAATTTTGTACAATCTTACGTTTGCTTTTACATACTGATGAAGGTAAACTCATCTGCCCTTTTATTATATAAATCGATAAAAAAGTTTGCAGTTCTCCAAGAAATAATGACTGGTATGGAGTGAAATTTGACATTACCAAGAAAACAGGAACCAATTTAATAACAAATATTTTTCAAAATGACTAGTTAACTTTGAATTTTAGCTGTCCTTTAAGACAATGTCAAATAGAATAATTTTCTTATACAAATTAAATGTATTAGGAACCATATAGACAAAATGGAATTTGTGTGTAATATGTCTAAGAACAGGAATTTGTTTATAAAGTATAATAATAGACAGATACATTTTATGTTTTTAAAGCTTGTTTCACAGTTTGATCCCTTTATTAGAAGTCAAATGTCTGATTGTTGGTTCTTGATTTTTGTGTCATTAAATCCTGTATAACATACCTTTTAAGTGTTTTTTATACCGAAATAGCTTAGTTTTATCAAATTCATTTATATCAAATTAAATAAAAATCAAAACAAATACCTTGATTTTGTTATTTTGCTCTACAAAGACATAAAATAACTAGAGTAAACCTTAAAATTTTATTTAATTAAACAAGGAGGTCCTTCCTATAAGGAAAATATTAATAAACTGAACATTAAACATAACCAAAATATATCTATATCTTTAACAATCCTGGTTAGAGATATAGATTGAAAAATAACTAGTTGTTTACTAATAACAATTACATATATGTGTTTAGCTTACAATTAAGTTCTGTCAAAATTTTCTTTTCAAAATTCTTTCATTTGATATAGATATTTGTTTACTGAAAATATTTTAAGGAAAGTGAAAAGGTCAAACCTAATGAAAATTAAGCATTTATGGTGACACTGAACATTTTGTTAAGTGTAACAAATTTTTGCCTACATCAAAATAAATCTAAATGAATTGATGGATAATTGATTAACTTTGGTTATGTTTTATCCTATCCTGTCCTATTCTACTCCTTGTTTACTTTTTGTTCAATGTACATTATATTTTGTGTTTATTTTAAAGAATAGTAAAATTAGTAGGATTAAGTTGTTTTGTTACTTTTTGTATAATTAATTTATTGTTATTGGTATTAATATCACATGCTGTTCAATTGAAATGAGTACATGGTGAAGTGTGATTTGCTAAAACCTAATTGTATATTGGACAAAGAATCAAAGCAGAGGCAAAACATGTTAATAAAAATGTTTGATATTAGGAAACGAAAAAGGCATTGAAAAATGCATATTAACATCCAATCTATATTATTGAGTTGTTCGGAAATAGTTTAGGTTTTTTTTGGGGAAATGAAAGATGATTTGCGTATGATGTACAAAATCCTTTATTGAATTATGTATTGGCCGTTCTCGTCAAACTTTTTTGTCATCTTTATGGTGGTAGCATTATTCCACACTTAAATAGTCTTTGTTGGCAAAAATCTAATCAAGGTGGTTTTTGATCTATTACATGTTTCCCTAGATTCCTACCAAAGTTGTAACACAGTTATCAAATGTAGCAGAAAGAAACAAAACTATAACAATAAAACACTTCACCTATAAATATGTGTATGCTTACTACATTTTAAGATTTTAGATAATCTTCTAAAATGTTAATATATGCATATACATCTTAGCAAGTTCTAAAATGCAAACACTTACATACATAGAACTCATGCATCATGATTTTCTTTGTTACAAATTTCTATGTTTGAATTTCCTTAATTTTATTATAAAAGGTATTATTATTATTTCAAGAAATAGTCTGTAGAAACAAGTCTGTATAGGATTTGACTACCTGATGCTCAATTTTTCTTATCTATTTGAATCATCACCCAAACATGCTGTAAAATGTATAGTGAGAAAGCAAAAATATTTTTTTTGATTTATTTTTTCTTAAACACCCAGAATGGTAGATACACTCTGAGTCACCTTCATGTGTTACATCAATAACTATATATGTGGATTTCTTGTTGTCTAGATTGCACCGGCTGCTAAAAAATTATGGGACAAGGGCCCAGGAGCAGGCGGAGATACTAAGGTGCCACCTCATCTCCCTCCCCTACAGCTGAATCCAGAGCAAATGTGGCGTGATTCTACATGGTCAGCTCAAGGTTTGTGAATGTGTTATCAATGTTGTAATTCTGTGTTTGATATGACCTTCTATATGGGGGGGCCAAGGAATAAAGTGTTTGTGTCTTTTAATATTTTTTATGTAGTTCCTTTTATTTTTATCTAAGTACATGATAAATGTTGTAAATAAAGTTGAAAGATTAGCTTTTCATGTTATTTTTTTTGTTATTTTCTTTTAACTATCAAATATTTTGTTTAGCTGTTGAACATAATGTTGGTGTCCCCATGATGGGCTCGCGTCGCGGTGTCGCTTTTCCCGGCGGCGATGCCGGCAGCATCCTTTCACCTCGCGACACTGCAGGGCTAGGGGTCAAAATGGTCGAATATGTTCTTGGAGGATCACCAACTGGTAAAAAAAGTTTCTTTTTGTTACGTTTTAATTGCTGAATGTTTACGCATGAAACATTTTTTTTTCCTCAAAAGATACATACAATATACTTTTAATGTCTGCACAGAAGCAGGCGGAGTCGCTGCTGGTGGAGGCGGTGAAAAGGTAGCGGGTGTAGTTACTGGACTGCGTGGCATAGTGCTGGAGGAGCGCGTAGAAGACAAGTCTTCCTCGCCGTTCGAGAAAGATTTACATGAAATGCACGACCACGGAAACCTTCCCAACGGTTTGCACAATGGACAGGACGACGATAAAGCATTCAAGTGAGTA
>DWIB01000074.1:0-17688 GCA_018248155.1 Cressida cressida
ATTTATGGTAGTCATAGCAACTTTATTACAAACATAAATCTATTTATATAATTTATAAAGTTATCATAGATCGATATACTACATTTTCTATAATTGCATGTCGCACGATTCTTTATAATAATATGGAATCTGTTCAAATTAAAAAATTACTTAATTACAGTAAATTGTGGTTTCTAGACTAGTTCCCTTTACTCTATCTATATGAGAATGAATCACCACTTTCCATTAGGTGGGATCGTAGTCAAGCATTAGCCCATTCCAGTTAAAAAAAAATTTAAACCAACAAAGGGAAAAAGAAGAAATTTTATAACAGATACAGCTTCCCAACAATTCCAATGTATAACATAGTAAAAATTAATGACATTGACTCAATCATTTTTATTGATCTCATTCGCATGTTTTTATTAGATAATGTATAAATTACCATCAGACGATGTCTCATATATTACATATCACAAAAAAAAACCACCGTATCATTAGGTGCATGTTTGTGGTTGCAAAAACTTTCCGTTTCCTCTCAAGTGTTTGTCATGTGTTGAACATTACACTAATAGAGTACAGTGTATACTACTGTGTATAGAACATATATAGTAATTTTATTTTAATTTAGTAAACGCGGCAAGACATTAGACCAAGGCCGGAGATAAAAAAAGACAATTATAAAATCAGAACCGTAAAGACTTTTAGAGATAATTATTTAATAACATTTTTATATATAAGAGAATATATAATATATGAGACTAGCAATATAATTGAATGAGTCTGGTCTTATTTGTGTTTCGATATATAACACGGCGCCGTGTAATAGGCCATGAAGACTTTTGCTTCATACGCGAATAAAAAAAAATCTGATATGATATTTATTCCCTTCGAAAACCTACACACGCCTATTCACCATTAATCTTTAATTTCCAAAATTCAGCATATTTCAACTAAAATACACTGTAATCTTTGAGTCGCTTTTGATAACATTATCATCAGGATCGATAATCATAAATGTACGAAGTCAATATTTTCGTGTCATCCATTTTCATTAATTCGAAGCATGTTGTGAGAAATTAAAAAGTATTAATGACTTAGTTCATACGCAATTGGAGAGTCGCGGACTCGGTTCCTGCTAAATTGAGCTTCTAACAAAGGTAAACATCCTGAAAAAACGATATGTTACAAGAACATATATCCTGAATCTCAGTCCCGATCCATGACTGTACTCCTTTACAATTCCATTAGCATAGCATCTTTCAAACCGTCTTACTTCGGACAATATATCAGCAGAAAGAAGACTTCGTTAGCACATCAACCGATTCAATAATATATAACGTATTCCTGAAAGATTTAAGTCCCAAGAAGAAAACATCAACAGGAACTTTCGGGATTGTACTGCAGAACTAATTTGTCATAGATTACATAATACTGCAGTAAATGAAATTCTCGCTCTTAACTATATGGTATTATTTTGTATGATATACACAGCACCATATTGCACTCATCGCCAATAATTTCACTAGCGACGAAGCCCTTCAAACTGGATCATGGATCTTGCCTCTG
Source organism: Cressida cressida (assembly GCA_018248155.1). Lineage (NCBI taxonomy): Eukaryota > Metazoa > Arthropoda > Insecta > Lepidoptera > Papilionidae > Cressida > Cressida cressida. The sequence goes on from DWIB01000074.1 coordinate 1,549, forward strand.
TATATTTAATAAATATAGTTTGAAAAAGAACGGATCCAGAGAAACAACGGCGTTAGTACTTACAGGTTCAGTTGGGATCACCTTTCTTTGAAATATTTATCTTTTATTTTCTTTTAAAGAGAATAGTAACCTTTGTAATTTGTTAATCAAATCTATGTTTACGTTTGAACAATCATTGTAGTGATGTTTCATTTGCCACGAATGCAATATATTTTTTTTGGGAATCATGATTTTAATATGGTAAAGTGAAGTCTGGAAGTTATGATTTTTAAAAGGTTTGTATATTATTTTATAATATTATTATTACTTTGGTAACAGACAAGACACTGGTCAGTCGATCGATGGGATAGTAAGGTTGTAGTTGTTATCGAGCTTAGTGGTATCGACACCGTTGTTGAAGTTAAAAGGAGAAAGAAAAAGAAAGCTGGTGGAGTTTTCTATCGGAGCTCCCACAGTTTACTTCTTTACACAGAAGGATAAGAGTTTTTACTATAAGGATGGACTGCTCTCAGCTGATAATATACTAGTAAAACGGATTTAATATCCTTCGTAATAATGCATTCAGGTTTAATACTGTTTTGCATACATAAAACAATAACCTTGGAACACAAAAAAATATCTTTTCCACGTTTGATAGCATAACATTGATAATGATATTAATACCTTCGATAATTCCTCCGATATTATACAAATGTAATATAGATATTTATCACATATGTCACAAACATGACATTTAAACGTAAAAAAAAAATTGTAGAAAACAGTTTTTTCTAGATTTTTGTTTCAACCGTCAACGTTTCCATACATGGTTACGAATGATCCGGTTTTTATGATATTCTACGCCGCAGTTGCTGCAACAATAGCAGAATCGGAATTTGATATGGAAAATTACGAAATCTTAAACATATTAAACAATTATTAATGCTCATAAGAACTGTTTTAATCGTTCACCATAATCGACCGTTCAAATTTCTGATCAGATGAATCTGAATTAAAACCTTTTTTATTTCATAAATCGTATTTACAAATAATATTCAATAAACTCTTAAAACAATGTTATTATACATATATACATGTTAGGTGTTGTTACCGCAGTAATTTCACTAGTTATATATTCAAACCATTGATGTTTGTACGGTAAATCTGTGCGCTGAGCTGCAGTAATATCAATGTAGTCGGTCTCCAAAGACCTGCCACTAGTAATCGATGGTTAATTCGGTTTCGATTTTTTTAAACTGGTATCGGAGCGAGTGGCCTCTGTATCTTACTATAAACAAGTCGATAGCCATACTTTGTTGTTGTACCGGTGTACGCTGGCTGCACTTGTTCGATGTGCCAGATACTTACTACTTACTTACTTATCGCCGCTTTGAACTGTATATAAAATGGCAGCGGAGGGGTATCGGCGTTATTCAACAACGCGGTGCGCGTCCAGTGAGTCGCTCCGTTCAACCGGATACAAATAAAAAAACAAAACAAAATGGCGTCCAGAGATCCTGCCTCCGACCAGCTCGTTAGCTACAGCAAAAGCGTCAAGGTATACATTCAACATTCATAACATAGTCCCTTAGATCCTTTGTTAGATTGTAAACGTCGAGTCACTGTACCCTTATGACCTTTGAATATTTAGATTGTTAAGTAAATAGCTGTGCATGTGTGTGTGATTACTCCTATCTTTATCGTATTATGTTAAAACTAAATAATCATTAACTCGTTATTTTTATATCCATTAACATTGAAATAGTTTGTAGTAATTTGTGTTTATAATCTGAATTTAAAGAAATTAATAGACATCTGCAGATCCATTTATTTTTATTTTTGTCTGGAAAGTGAAGGTAGGTTTCGATATATCTTTAAGTTCAGCACTGCGCAATGCGAACCGAATAAGTTAAAAGACTTTGTTTATTAACTTGAATGTTTTAATAAATCAAAACAGGCATTAACTACAAAATATGTTTCTTTCTTATTTTGTTTTTATTTCTTAAATCGTATCGAGTTATGTATACAATCTTAACATTTAACAAAAATTATACTTATTGAAGTGTTTTACAGGAACTGTGTTTTACTTTCAGGATTCTCCAGGCTACATCACCACCAAGTCAGGCAACCCTGTCGGAGTTAAAACAGCTATCCAGACAGTGGGAAAAAATGGTCCTGCTCTGCTGCAAGATGTTAATTTCCTTGATGAAATGTCCTCATTCGATAGAGAGCGAATCCCCGAGCGTGTTGTACACGCGAAAGGAGCCGGTGCTTTCGGTTATTTCGAAGTGACCCACAACATCACTAATTACTGTGCTGCTAAAGTTTTCGAATCCGTAGGTAAGAAAACTCCCATTGCTGTCAGATTCTCGACGGTCGGAGGAGAAAGTGGATCGGCTGACACAGTACGCGACCCAAGAGGATTTGCTGTCAAATTCTATACTGATGATGGAAATTGGGACCTCGTTGGCAACAACACACCTATCTTCTTTATCAGGGATCCAACTCTTTTCCCAAGCTTCATCCACACTCAAAAGAGGAACCCAGCTACCCATCTTAAAGATCCCGACATGTTCTGGGACTTTTTGACTCTACGACCAGAAACAACTCATCAAGTGATTTATCTGTTTGGTGACCGCGGCATTCCTGATGGCTACAGGCACATGAATGGTTATGGTTCCCATACTTTCAAGATGATTAACGCCCAAGGAGTATCTCACTGGGTCAAATTCCACTACAAAACAAACCAAGGCATAAAGAATTTGCCCGTCGAAAAAGCTGCTGAACTCGCATCTTCAGATCCTGATTACTCAATCAGAGACTTGTACAACGCTATCGGTAAAGGCGACTTTCCTAGTTGGACCTTATATATCCAAGTGATGACCATGGCGCAAGCAGAGAACTGCAAATTTAATCCATTTGATTTGACAAAGATTTGGCCGCACTCAGACTACCCCTTGATTCCAGTGGGTAAGTTGGTGTTGGATAGAAACCCGAAAAATTACTTTGCTGAGGTGGAACAGATTGCTTTCAGCCCATCCAACTTAGTGCCTGGCATCGAGCCCTCTCCTGACAAGATGTTGCAAGGGCGTCTGTTTGCATACAGCGACACCCACCGCCACCGCTTGGGTGCTAACTTCTTACAGATTCCCGTCAACTGCCCATACAGGGTCTCTGTATCTAATTACCAACGAGATGGTCCACAGGCTATGCAGAACCAAGAAGGTTGCCCTAACTATTTCCCCAATTCATTTTCGGGACCGCAAGAGTGCCCACGCGCACAGCGCCTCCAACCAAGATACAATGTTTCCGGCGACGTTGATAGATACGACAGTGGACAGACCGAAGACAACTTCTCTCAGGCAACATTACTTTACAAACAAGTCTTCGACGATGCTGCTAAGCAACGCCTTGTTGTAAACATTGTTGGTAACTTGAAGGACGCCGCTGGATTTATTCAAGAACGAGCAATTAAGATATTCACACAGGTTCACCCGGACCTGGGAAGTAAGATCGCAGCCGGTTTAGCTCCATTTAAGAAGTACCACGCCAACCTGTAAACATACCATCGGGCTATGAATCCTTTTCTTATATAACCAGAGCTTCAATATTCTATTCATTTTAAGGAGAGGAATGAAACTGCTATTCGCTTGTTACTTATGTTTTATTTTTGTTACATTGCACTGATAACCATTAAAATGTGTAATATTTTTTTTGGTGTTTTATTTCTACTACTCAACTTGAAGAACGGTTTACTTCTTTTTTTTACTAAATAAGCAATAAGACGAGTAAGACATTAATCTGATGGTAAATGATACACTCGCCCTTGCCAATGTCAAGCACTAGTTAGAATGGTACAGACACCAACACATTAATTTCACTAGCTGTAGTGCCTTTCAGACCAGAACACAGTGATGTTTACGCACTACTGTTTGGCACCAGAAATAGGTACTGCAGTAGTGCCCTCCTAGACGGTCTCCAGTAACAAAAACCTACCACCAAACAATTACTTAACGATAAATTCTTTTTAGTGTTATTTTAAATTTCAAACGAAAAATATATCAACAAAATAAAGTTCAACTAGGTTATTGCGATTAACCTTTTGATCTAGTCCTGTGCATTTATAATAAGGCAATTATTTATATCGTACATTGGGAATTTCATTCTATTCTTTCTTTACCAGTAGTCTTGTTAGAAACAGAAAATGCCTCGGCTAAAATATACTTTTAGTCGAAATGAGAACATGTCGACGCAATTGTAATCAAACAAGTTAGCGATAAATATAAGCAACGTAATTGTGACGCATGTGAGGCCGCTCAACCTTGTGTTCTTGTGGCAATTGATATTTTTACTCACAGCCCATGAACTCGATAAATGTACCCACACATATATTAACTGCGCAGGAAATTTCAAGTAGACATTCTTTTACCTTTTGTATGATTACATTAAAATTCTCATACAAAGTGCATAATTATTTCCATTACTTCCTTTGTATTGCATTGCACAATATTTCTTCATAATTTACATTTGTTATAAAAATAACGCTGCCATCTATTGACCAAATACTAAAACGTTTATCGACAAAGTCGATAAGGAACCGCATGCTTTAAATATCGCTACTAAACAACTTTTTTACATATAAGCGTTGTTTTATTTAATGATAGACACAAAAATTCTTTTTCTTATACTAAAACACATTGGATGCAGTATATTCATATTTGTAATATTAAATTTTAAACTATACAACAGTTCCAAATATTCGCTGCTGTTCAATAAGTTTACAACAATAACGCTAGATGTCGCTTTTACAAATTTGAACAAATCTTGCTTTTAGTACAAGAAAATTAAAAAAAATCTTTTTCTTATTTAAAAACATGTTGGATGTAGTATATTCATATTTGTGATATTAAATTTTGAACTATACAACAGTTCCAAATATTCGCTGCTGTTCAACAAGTTTACAACAATAACGCTAGATGTCGCTTTTACAATTTTGAACAAATCTTGTATTAACAGATGGGAATGCTATAAAATACAATATACCCCCGAGGCCTTCAAGCTCGGGGTTTTCACGACCCTTACCAGAAATCTCGATTAGACTGAACTTTTGGAAGTTTTTCCCATTTTCGAAATAAACACTTTAACCACGACAACTCAGTTCGGAGAAATTTAAGAGCTTCAGTATCTTAGCATTTTTAAAGTATTTGCATATTTCGTATTCTTATTTGATAAAACCTAATCATTTTACATAGTAGTGTTTTTTAATTCGCTTTAAGACCCTTGGCTACCTAGTTATTCTTAATGAAACTAAAAATGCAGTTTGTGTAGCGAAAAATAAGTGATATCAATGGATGCTTATTTGAATACAATTCGTACACATGGATTAGGTTTTATGCATAGGCGCTGAATATGGAGCCTATTGTTTAGAGCATGATTATTTGAGACACGTTTTGTCCTAAAACATACGACAAATATTAAAGGACCCCAATTTTAGCGTTGGATGAATATTGATGACCTCATGTCCTTTATATGGAGTGCTATAGTAATTAATCAATAACTATTGCTTCGTTTTCCAGACATGTTGATCAATGTTTTATGAAAGAGGATTCAAAAAGAAGTAATTATCAGAAGCAATTTTCACAAGGATTTTAGTTGCTCTATAATACATTATATTCTATACTATCTATATTCTCTCTGAGGATCTTATTTAGGATTAAGCTACTAACATTATTATTACAATATAGGACTGTTTCAAATTAAATTAGTATGCAACGTTTGGGTACGAACCCACGGGTTTTAATGTAAAGTAGTAAACGAGACGTTTGAATTAAGTTTAGGTGGTTAACTTCAGATAGTAGGTTAACAACCGCATCTCGTGTTTTATTGAAAATGAATCCTAATTAATTTAATTTAATAAATCGATGATTTCATAAGATTTGATGAGTGTGAAAATTATATATCTAAAGCCGTTAACGGCGGTATTAACATCTATTTTCGCAGAGGACCGTTTCACTGATGAAAAACATTGTAATAGTAACTAACTCTCGTTGGTTAAATTGTCGTAACACTCATTCCGAGTAACAAAACAGTGTCTGGAAAATAAAAATGTAAGTAAATTAGCCAGAAGTAATGAAACATGAATATGGCTACAGGATATTTCACTACATCATGCCTTTTTACTCAGGGTTTTTAGGATGTTATAAACCTTCATCGCCTAAGTTGAAGTTAATATGGTGATGTATATTTATAAGTATTGCTGTTATGGTATAACAAGAGGAATAACTTGAATCCTGTATGAATCTTCTGGTTTTGTTGTAATCAACCAGGCTTTGAATTAGACGTGGAGTAAATTAACACTTAGGGCCCAGCGTCGGTCCCTGGGGACCGGCACTACAATTTTCTTTTGGCTGACGATGATCCGTGAAACCGATAGTATTAATACTTAGGGCCCAGCGCCGGGCCCTAAGTACCGACAGCAATCTTTCCTCATAGCCAGCGTCAGCTCCTAGGGACGGGCACTAGAATTTACTTTTGGCTGGAGTCGATCCGTGAGACCAACAGTGTTAATACTTTGGGCCCGGCGCCGGTCCCTAAGTACCGACAGCAAACTTTCCGCATAGCCAGCGTCAGCTCCTAAGGACGGGCACTAGAATTTCCGTTTAGCTGGCATCGATCCGAGGGACCGACAGCATTAACTGCATCCTCAAACACAGAAAAAAGCAGGAAGGAATGAAAAACAGCCAAAACCAAAACGAAAAAGCAAATATTGTGTACATTGTCTATTATCCTTACAAGTTTTCTAGTAAGATCTTTGGACTATTTGAATCAGTAATAGTTTTTAGAATTAGATATATCTATCTTCAGTAATCTGAAGACTATTATTATTATTACGAACATATAAAAATTGTAATGATGGTTAATATAAAAATAAATATTTCTTTCGATGTTACAATCATCGTCTTGACGAGCGAAAGTAAGAAGGCGCTATCTTCGAGGAGGCAAATAATCAACACTTGCGCTTAAACACTCTTACATAGTTTAGACATATATAAATAACGCCTTCGTCTAACGTAACATTTCATTGAGTTTCACGCTTCCGTTAGAGACGGACAGGGTTCGAAAAAAAAATGTATCTAATAACATGTTTAGTGTTTGTACTTTGCGGTTTCGCAATCGCCGATCGGCCAACAGTGAGCACTCCTTTGGGGGATCTAGAAGGATATACGATGGAAACGAGAGGTGGAAGAAGAATCGCAGCCTTCACTGGTATACCATATGCAAAGCCACCGGTTGACGAATTACGATTTAAGGTAACCTATAATATACTACATACGTTATAATATATATGTTGCTTAAGCGATATTATCGTAGGACTACTTATGTGCATTAGATACGATCACATATTTACAGTAATATTATGCGACAAATTAAATACAAGGATAACGGAGAAAAACAGTTTACAATTTTATATGAACAGTGTCAAAGGTAGTCGAGTAATAACTAATGAATTTAACTTCAAACTTAATAACAGTTAATATTTAACCTCTAGTGATAAAAAGGACAAGGTGTACACAAATAAATTACCATTGAAACTTACGTAATACCCATGGCGCTTAAAAACTAGTGAACCTTGTACTCAAATACGTCGAATATTAATGCTATCGTTATACATACTATATGCTAAAATAGATGTACGCTTAAGAAAGTAATAAAAAAAAACTAAAATGAAACTCCCGTTTAACCGTTTATTTACCAACACAGCTATTGTATATCATCTTATCTAGAATTAGTTATGGTCATATCTTTTACTATCAGGTGAACGTCTCATTAGTCTCAGTTTCTTTGAATAAAAAAACTTCTCTCATGACTATATTATATATACACTTGTTAGTTATAATTCTAATTGAAATACAATGCAGACAGTGATAGTTATACAAACAATAAAACACTTTGCAAACAGTTATCTATTTGCCACTGTATTTCTATTAAACTTTCTTATCTGTCATACAAAATTACATAGTAACATATAATATATCAATTTACTTCTTTACTACACTGTACTGCACATTTATTCTTCGGAGTTTAAAGAAGTTTTTTCGGATAAATTTTAAACGTAGTAAAATTTAACAAAAAGTCCACTAACTCTATTCTTCAGAAAGAACAGGTTCTGGTAGTTTTTAGATACCAAAAAAAAATTATTGTTTATTCATAGCGGTTAAATCTAATCTGTTGAATTGTAAAGCCTTGAATGTTTTTTGTCTTCGGACGTGTTTTTTTTAACGAACATGTAACACACGAATACTGTAGTATATATTCGATTCGTTTGTCTAACAGAGAATTGTAAGGTGAAGTATTATTGTACAGTATTTACTAAAGATAATAATCTAAAATAAAGTTACGAAATAACTCCTTCATTTTATAAATTTTTCACACTTAAGTATTTTACTTACTTTTACTTAACACTTCGAAACCGTGATGATTCAGTTTGTAAGGTGATAGTAGAAAAGAAGGTTCTATGCCCACTAAATATTTGATGAAGGAAAATTTGTCTACAAGGAAAAAAATAATGAGGATACTAATAGGATAGTAATTAAATTTATATAAAATACGTATTGGTAACAAGTGTTGCTTAAATACTATATAGAGGAGATAAAATATACTTTAGCATAATAATAGTACAAAAATTGGGACATTTTTAATACAAGGTAATACTAGTTAATTACATATCATTTATAAATACTATTGTATTTTTACTTAAAATTGATAGTTCATAAAAAATAATTTGTTTTAAATAAATAAATTTACACATAGATATTTAAAGTGAGTTAAAGAGAGAGAATACGAGTATACTACCATGGAGTTAGAGTAGTATTCAAAGCGAAATTCCTTTTAAAGAATTTTTTAAATATAAATACTTAAAAAAACATTATATGTTATGATACACGAGATACTATCTCATAGATAATGAATATCACGCAAAGTGCAATGAAAAGTTTATTAACGCCGGTACTTTCAGGATTACATTAATTTGTTGATTTGATTATGATATTAGGCACCAGTTCCTATAGAAGGATGGAAAGAAACTTTAGACGCGACGCAAACAAGTCCTATTTGTGTACAAAGAAATCCTTACACACGTCAGCAGGACATCGTCGGACAAGAGGACTGTTTGTATCTCAATATTTACACACCGATTACTGGTAACGTAAGTTGATATGTACAAGTAATTAATGAACTTTGTTTATATAAAGTAGGTTGCATTCTGATGATGTTAATAAGTTATAAGCATTACTATGTTTTACGATTAATATATGTATTAGATCAGATAATAATTCAATATCACAAGTACGACATTTTCAGATTACTCTTGTGACAGCCGTCGATTATGTAAATAGTTATTACAGTATTTTATAAAATACTCCTATATTAACATCGCATCATTGTATACATACTACTTCTACCAATAATAATAAACCTAATTTGGACTTATGTTTGATGATTTTTCTTTGTTCTTTGTTTTGTATATCAGGAAATAAATCAAGGATATCTGTTACCGGTGATGGTATTCATCCACGGAGGCGGCTGGATGTGTGGTGACAGTACCACACAGATGTATGGACCTCAATATCTTCTAGACAGGGATGTCATACTAGTAGCGATGAACTATAGACTCGGTATGATTTGATTTACAAGCTTATTACTTTTGGAAATTCAGGTTAACTACTAAGTTGTAATCTCTAGAAGGTGAAGTAAACGGTGTTGTTAAGTGTTTACTAAATAAGACGATCAATTTTACTTAACTAAAGTACTGCAGCATGCCTTGGCAGTTTAATTGATATGCTTAGATCTACCGTAACCGATTAGTATTAAGAACCGGTTTAACACTTTGAGGATAAATATTTAGCACGTGTAACTAGTAAGTCGTGTGTGTTGTTATTTTCAAATCCATGTTAAATCTAAAAATTTAGATTTTAAATTTTATTGCAATTACAGGTCCACTTGGTTTTCTATCAACGCAAGACGAGCACTGTCCCGGTAATAATGGTTTGAAGGACCAACAGGAAGCTCTTCGGTTTATACAAAAGACCATTCACAGTTTCGGTGGTGATAACAATTCAGTTACGATTTTTGGAGAGAGTGCTGGCGGAGCCAGTGTGCATTATCATATGCTCTCAAAAACCAGTGTCGGTAAATAATATATTCCATTCACATAGATATTATACATATGTAAATTATCCCATTGCATTATTGCATCAATCGACTATCACCAACGTGGGCTTTCTAGGCTTTTTTTGAGATTTTAGTATACTCTCTATCAGTCAGTATCGTAGTTAAACACTAGCCTATTTTAATCAAAAACTAAAGAGGAAATAGTTCGTGATATATACCACACAGGGAATACAATTAAAAGCTAAATTACTATATACACAATGCAATATGAAAATGAATTTCATAATTTGTATCTTTATGCAAATTGATTTGTTTGAAGTAAATTTATTACTATCCTATAATTTATTCTCTAGTCGTTTATTTATAATTATACGAACGATTAATGATCAATAAAATCGATCATTTCTAAACATTATCATTTAATGTATAATCATAACAAGTTTTTTTTTTAAATCCAACATCGACTCGGGAAAACAAAATATTGTTGTTAAGAAAGATGATTAAATCATTCTCTTTATCATTAGCCGAAAACTATCCACTGCCATTCTTCCAAGTGTTTTACACAGTGTTACTTTAAAACCTTAGAAGGCATAATAGTTTATTTTTTCCAGGTCTTTTTCATAAGGCCATATCGGAATCTGGCACGGCTTTGGTACCTTGGGCAGAAGCACCACCTGGAGAGGCATTGCGTAATGCTTTACGTCTGGCTAAATTTCTAAATTGTCCTCAAGCTCCATCCATAGTTATGCTCAACTGCCTTCGGACTAGAGACAGCTACGATATCATAAACACAGAATATAATTTCTACGTAAGATGTTTAAGTTTGTTAAACTAATTATTACTTACTTCCTTCACCACTTGGTTTTTACTTCCATCAAGTGAGTTAGTATTTAGGTACTAAGTTATATAAATTAAAATAAATTATATACACATAATTTGATTATTTCGTAATGGCAAATTTTTAAACAAAGTTATTAAATATTCATCAGCCATGGGACTATGAACCAATGACACCATTCAAGGCGGTGGTAGAACCGGATTTGGTAGGGGCTTTCTTAACATCAAATCCCCGTAAGACTCCTTCTGTTCCTGCTGTACCGTGGATGACTGGCCTCAACAAGAACGAAGGCTGTTTGAAATCTGTTTGTAAGTACTACATTCATTACAACATGTTCTGTTATTATTATAATATTGTTAATGAAAAAAAATTGTCCAGGGATTACGGCTAATTCGAGCAGATACCAAGAGTTTATATCGGCTTTTGAGGCCATAGCTCCTATAACCTTTTACTACGAAAATTCGCCGTACGCTGATCTCATTACAGAACGTATCAAGGAGACATACTTTAAAGGAGACGATACAGAGACAATTAAGAACGGGATACTTGACGTGAGAAAATTTTATTTTAATTATTAGCACTAAATATATAAACAAGTAGGCACCTGTCGCCTGATGATTATAATCATGAATTGAAATAAAAACATTACAGATTTACACAGATTCTTACTTCGCATATCCAGCTGTAGAAGCTATCGAGCTGACATTGAATTACACAAAGAACCCTGTTTATCTATACGAGCTAACATATAGAGCTAGCAACAGCTTTTCCCAAATTTTTGGAGATGAAGAAGGCGATTACGGTTAGTAAATTAATAACAAAATTTAGTAATTTTTATGGAAAAAATTAACTAAATTATTATTATTGTAGGGGTATGTCACGCTGATGAACTAATGCACTTGTTTCCTATTGAATTTCTCACGAAACCGTATACTGAACAGGACAGGAAGATGAGCGAGTTGATAATAACTTTGTGGACTAACTTCGCTACTACTGGGTATAGTAATTATACAATATATCATAAAATGCGATTTTTGGCAACTTTACTTATGACTTATTATTCAATAAATTTTTAATTTTAGTGACCCGAACATGCCTAAAAGAATTCCTACGAAATGGGAGTCTGCTACTGATAGCAAGAATATGGAGTATTTGGAAATTGGGATAGAACAGAAAATGAGATACCATCTTGCGTCTCGTTCTAGGTTCTGGGGTTCTTTGCCGTTATGGCATAGCATTCGCACGAAAAAGTTTATAGATGAACTGTAAATCATGAGCTGTAAAAATAAGCTGTAAATCATGAGCTGTAATAATACAAAGTAGTTCACTTATTCACTTCAATTAAAAATCTGTTACTGCTTGCTTAGTATGATAGAACAGGATAAACATGTAAGTAAGTAAAGGAAACTGATATAAAACTCAGATATTTGAATTAAGTATTTCAAATATGAAAGATCATTAATTATTATATGTACAAGTGAAGTATATTCAAAGGAATGTTGGTTCTTAGAAAAAAATTATAAAGGAGATAATGTAATAAATTTTATTTTAACCAATACCAGTTTCATTATAAACGCACTTACTGTTACCATTGCTGGGACTGAGTTTATTTTTCAAATTTACCTAACGAAGGATATATTATATTTAAATTAAGGATTCAGATGTCGATTTATTTCGTTCAAATCCAAATTATTTCAACATTATGATGCTGCGTTCGTTCTGGTTCGCTTATAAGATCTCAATGAAAAATACAATTACAGATAATATAATTTACAGTATGTAGGCGAGTTTCTATAATTTCTTATGCACTATAAAACGTTTAAAAAAAAATCATTTTTGGCTGAAAAAGGTTCGTGATTGATAGAAGATGAAATCGAAGAACGTAAAGCATTGCATCATGTTTACATAACGCTATCATAAACAAATTCTTTGTCTCCAAACACGTCTCGCGATCGTGAATCACAATCACATGATCACGTGATTTTGTATGTATTAAAGTATGTTCGGTTTCGTTTCCAGAAATTTCGGTTAACAGTATGTAAGGAGTTCTTTAAATCGTTAAGGTGATAACGTTTCAAAAAGTAATGTAATCTCGATGGTAAAGGCACTAGTCTATAAAAAGCCTATTCACTTTTCTCTTAAAGACTAAGAATCAAATGGATATTAGATATGTATAATTAAAAACGAGTTTAATTTGAATTACTTTAAATTATTTATTTAATCAAAACAGGAACGAATCTTTAAAGCAGAATATAACATGTGCTCTACTCTACAATACATTTGTGAATTATCACAATTTTTTGAATTTTTCTTAATCGTGCTTAGATTTAATTATACAATAACATACTGATCCGTGATCATTATCTTAGTAACAACATAAATAGATTAAAATAGCTGTAATGTATGTTGCCTCGATGTTACTCTATATATTTGAACTATCTTCACGTATTGTATGGGATATTGCTACGATTATAGGACGGGAATCCATTATTATCTGTTATCCCATTGTTTTTCGGCTTAATTTAACAGCTTTAACCCCACACCCTCACACTCTGGTCCCAGGAGCAGCTTGCCATTGCGATTCCATTAGGTGCCACCGAAATGGAGGTCACACGATTTTCGTGTCCGTTGAGTGTACCTAAAATGATCAAAATTATAATTTGCTCTATCAGTTTCCTTAAGGAATTCCTCACTGTAAATTCAAGTTCATTGATTAATTCAGTTTTTTTTTTAATAATGAGATGTAGTGTCCACTTACCGGTGTGAGATACTTTCATCGTATCCCAAGAATGAACTGTGTTGTCATCGGAGCCGGCAAGTAGATACCTGCCGCTCAGCGATAGAGCTATGAATAAAATATTATTATATATACAACACACGATTAATATCCTTTTTTCAGACCAACGCAAGTTACATTCTTGTAACCTAGATGCCTATAAGCATCTTGACGTTAATAATATCATTAGCACCTGAGACGGTCGCGCTCAAACCAACAAAACTAACCTCGTCTTATATAAAGCCATAGTATAAGGAGAATAAGTCAGTCAAAAAACGGTCAGCCTGTAAATCACTTGTACACATTTTAAAAACCCATTCAGTGCCTTCGTTCACCTCCTAACTCGAATTGACTGTAATTTCTTACTTGTAATTGAAGATCAAAACTCTAAGTTACGAATATAAACACTAAGTTATGGAACCTATCTATTACATGAATATTTTCTACAAAATGGTTCTTGCCTGACAACAAGTGACACGTCTGCCTATAATGTTAGGATGACGTACAAAACAACTAGAGACATGAGAAGTCTCGATACGTCAGTAATTTCATCACCTAAAACGCCATTTGTTGGCAGAAATAGCTGCTGCGATCTTACTTTAATAGTCTTGTACAATAGACTACCAACCAATAAAAGTTTTATAAATAGTAGGATTTAAAAAAAATTTATATCGTTTAACAATATGTCCTTTCCAATTACCTTCGTAATCTCCAATGTGACATACAAATGTTATTGATGTTATTGCAGTAATATATATAACTTATTATATATTACTGCAAGTACAGAATATTGTTCGTTTGAAAGCAGTAAGTTATTAGCATATTCATATATAATGAATAACACCTGCTGAAGTTTGAACAGGTGAATATTTGTATTGTTTTCATTTAAATAGCATACAGAAATGTTGATGTGTTTCTCACCGCAGCTTGTGAAGCCGCCGTTTCCAGGTGGTGTGTAATGGCCGAGTTGCTGGTCACTGCGAAGATCAAAGAGTCGTGCTGTTTTGTCTTCTGATGCTGTAGCGAACGCCTGCCCACTCGGATGGTACTGATTAAATTTTTTATTGTTAATCGAAAATTAATAAACTCTATTACCTTATGAATTATGAGAGTACCATTTCGAGGCAGCGTCTTAGAAACTATATCATCATACTCAACTGGACAACTTGCTTCTATAATTAGATTACCAACAAAAATTTTTAACATTTTTAAGAACGCAAGAAAATGAAATCAGCTAGGATAGTATACGTTGCATGCTATCATCTTGCTTAAAAATTACTTTGCTGTTGAAATTGTACGGGTAAAGTGAAATACTTACACAAACACTGTTAACGTCCGCATCGTGCCCGAAGAATGTCTGCTTTGCTTTCTCATCGCGTACATCCCACAGTTTGCATGTACGGTCCACAGAGCCTGTTACGTATGTCTTCATATCTATAGATCCAGAGTTTAAGCGTTATTAATCAATAATTCAAGTCAGTAATAAATTAATTTATGTCAATAGTGTTAGTTAAATTACATACCTGGCCCTAAAGAAATGCTGACAACATCTCCTGCGTGTGCATTGAAATCCATTTCTCGCTTACCAGCCTCCAAGTCCCAGACGCAGCTAAAAAGAACAATTACAGCTTCAGTTCATACTTCGCTTTCTTTGAATCTAGCTCCCTAAGATGGCCTACAGTATCTATCTCTATATTTTAAGTTCCTAGTCTTTTCATGATGTATTAAAAAAATTAAATGAATTTTTAGGAGCGAGCATATCGGCCTGCGCTCCCTTGTTGATATAGATGTTAGGGTTGTTTAAAAAACATGTTGATATGTGTTTATTCCGAAAGGTACATACTAATAAAGAGTTTATGCTAAAGAGTGTCATGGCGGCTGATTCACAACTGTCAACTCAGTGTTGCCAGTCACACAGACGCCACAAATTGTTATTAGTAATGATAATTTCTGTAATAGCTTAATCCTTATTGGAGATTTACATCTTCATGTCACCAGATCCAGTAAGGATGTGAGTGTCATCGAGAAAGCGACAGGAGCTGAGGAAGCCCTCGTAGCCAGCCAGCTCGCGGACCATCTTCGCCGCGCCAGTAGCGTCGCGGTTGTTAACATCGTATACTGTGCACATGTTGTCCATACCACCACAAGCTACGCATAAACGAACATATAGTATAATAATTACTTGACCGCAGGAATAGAAGCTAAGGTTATCTGCCTAAGTGGTAACACTGGTCAATTGCATCGGGGGTCACCACTACATTAAGCATGATAATAATATAAAATATATAAGTATTGTTATTTGTTTGAATTATATATATTTTTATCAATCCGAATGCGTCGGTCACCGGTGACCCCCATGGCATTCAACGTGTTAATA